>VDFB02097354.1:0-48413 GCA_007258455.2 Sequoia sempervirens
GAAAAAACCCATTCACCAAAAAAAAACAATTTTCCTCTCATATGCTTGTATTGTAGATTTCAGTTAAAGATGAATTGAAGACCCCTCGAAGTGAGATATTGAAAAAGTTGTCAAAGTTGCAAAAGTTTTCAAAGTTGTTGTCAAATCACGAAATCTCACCTACAAATCTTATTTCCTACTTTCTAACACTAAATCCTAGACAAACTAGAAGTTATAGATCAGTCTCAAAGGATCCTGAAGGTTGCTGAAAACTGTTGAAAATAGACCCATTCACCCATGGGTGAATGAGTCCCAAATAACCTTCAAAAACTGACTTTTGGTGACTGGTAAACATCATTCTACCCTTCTAAGATCTACAATCAGTTTTCTCCTTCTATCAATATTGAGCTATGTATTGTTGTTTAAAGTTTGATTTGGCATAATTAACTTGATATTCTATTTTTTAATTTTTTCCCAAAAGTATTGTTTGAACTTGACCTCTATCCTCAATCATAAGGAAATCTGAAGATTCTCACATTCGGTTGATTCACATAAGGCTCGTTAGTCAATTCATTTTGGGTATCTCATTTGCTAATGAAAATTGGAATTTAGGTCCATCATACCCCCTTTGTTATCATTTCGCATCTTTTCATTCCATATTTGGTACACCTACTTTTTCTATGTTTCATTTTGGTGAACTTGACTTTTGAGCATCATAACTTTATGATTTTGGAGTCCATTTCAGCCCTAGATCTAGGATTCCCAATACTTTGCATTTATTTGCATTGATTTGCATTTCATTTAGGGTTGTTTGTTTGCATTAGTTTGCATCTCATTTAGGGTTTTAGGTTTTCATTTTTTGCATTCTTTAAAATTTGGAAAATTCAAAAATCTTTGTCATTTTGTATAGTGTTTACATAACATTACCTAATCATTCATTTAAATCATAAAATTTAATCAAAATTGCATCTCATATTAAGTGTTTTTTATTGTCATTTAGCATCATTTTGCACTTGCATTTATACTTGCTTTTCCTAAAATCTAAAACCGTAACCAACTATTTGAACCCAGAATCTAAAGGCATACAAATCAACTCATAAACCTGTAAATTAATTTTTAAAAACCCTGAAGCAAGACCCATTCGCCCATGGGTGAATGAGTCCCTAATCAGGACCTTTTCTAAAATTTTGAGCATCAAAAACACTATTTCTACATATTGTACTCTTGCATTTAGTTTGCTATTTCAGTTTCCATAATTTTTGTTTGCTGAAAATGTTCGTATTAAGATTAATTTGTCAAATTTAGTGCATTGTTTGAATTCAAATTTGCATCATTTTCAAGTTTTTGCATAACATAATTAGAAAGTTATCTTCTTTAAAATCTAGAATTTTCTTTTTGCATACTTGCATTGCACTTTATATTCTAGGGTGTTCGATTACATTTTACATATTCTCCATTTTGGGTGCACCTTGGGTTTGTGAAACTTGTACGAGCTTCATAACTTGGTGTCTTATTTCCAACACTATCATGAGACGTAGTTCAAGACTCATGTCATCCTTTGATACATCACTCTTCGTGGATCTTGGGTTTTCTAACTCTTTCACTCATAGTGTTGACACTAGTCAACTCACTATGGACCATACCATTGGCACTTCATTTCCTATGACCTGTCTACCCACAACTAATGTGACTGATGTTGACACAATAGTTTCTAATGTCCCTCAAGAGAACCTAAGAAGAATGGATGAAGACCTAGGAAAATTGCAAAACTTTGTGAGTTTTGAATACATTGTTGGTATTGTACTTCATGGCATAGATAACATGAGGACAATGATTGAAAATGAACAAGGAATATAAGTTATGAGTAGCCTATATCATATCATTAATAAACATGTCCCTATGATGAATAGTTGTGCTCAATCTTTCAGGTATACCGAAAGTCAAGGTGGAAATCCAATTTCCCCTTCCACAACCATGACCTTTTTTCCAACATACACTAATCCAACTATTACAACAACCATACAACCTACTAGCAATGTCAATACTTCCTTAGGCATTTCCACAAGGAATCCCTTTAGCTTTGTGCATTCAAATCTCACATCTCCTAATCCATCTCCCCTCACAAATTTATAATTCACTTGTCCTCCGAACACATATACACCTCCACCTTATTCACCTCCATCTCACAACACAAACAATGATCTTATCCTTAACCAACTCTTGCAAAAGGTTTCATCCCTTCAACAACAAATTGCTAAATTGAGTCAAAATCAAAATGGTGAAACTTAACAATATTTCAAAAGAAACCCCTCGTCCTTTGAGATATTGAGAACATAAATTCCACAAGATATAGAGATCCTCTTAACCATATTTTTGAATATACAACCCTATGTAGTGACTTCATTTTTTAGGATAAACTCATGGCTAAACTCTTCCCTAGATCCTTGAAGGGTACTGCTTTGGAATGGTTTTTCTCCTTATAGAATAACTCAATACATTCATAGTTGGAGGGAGGGAGGGAGAGACCTAAGAGAGAGGGAGATGGAGAGAGGGTGGGAGGGAGAGACTTGAGAGAGAGGGAGAGGGAGAGAGAGCCTAGAGAGGGGGTGGAGGGAGAGACATGAGAGAGTAGGGAGAGAGAGGAGGAGAGAGAGGGAGGGAGATAGAGGACGGAGAGAGATGTGGGAGTGAGAGGAGAGAGAGAGAGAGAGAGAGAGGAGAGAGAGAGTTGAGAGAGGAGAGGTGGGAGAGAGATGGAGGCTCAGACAGAGTGGGATGAGAGAGATAAAGGGAGTGTGAGAGAGAGAGAGATAGAGATAGAGAGAGAGAGTGGGGGTGGGGGTGGGAGGGAGATACTTGAGAGAGAGGGAAAATGTGGGAGGGAGATACCTGAGAGAGAGGGAGAGACATAGAGAGTGAGAGAGATAGAGGGAGTGAGAGAGAGAGGGAGTGGGAGAGAGATAGAGGGTGAAGATGTAGGAAGATATGGCCACCATACACAACAATCAGTATCAAACCCTCAAATGCTTACAGGAAATCATGGACTACATGAAGGAAACTATTAAGGATACTACGATCACCATCTTGGTTTTCTAGTAGGATCTTCTTAACAGCCATGGGAAAAGGGTTGGTGATGACAGTAAGGAAGTTGCTTACTCTAAGAAGAATGGAAAGAAAGTGGGCAGCTTTGCTTCTCCTAGAACTTAGTAGGTCCAACTCACCCACCAAAGGCCTCTAATCTTTGAAGAGAAACTCCAATTTCTTGCTAAAGAATAGCATGCCACTAATGGCCTTAAGCTACTAGGTGACCAACAACTAGTCTGGTCCTTGGCTTGTTTTGTCCTATGTTCAAGTTTTTGCTTCTTTTTTGTGGTTGTTGTGTAACTGGTCTTTTTCTACTTTCTGGATGTCTCATATCTCATGAGCCCCTGCTTGGCCTCTATGGCTGTTTTGTAAATGGGTATAGGCCCTTCCCAACTTTAATCTAATCAAAACAAATATTAATAAGAATAAATAAATTACCTTTCACTAAAAACCTACATAATTTTTTTTTGTTACCACTAATTAAATAATCCCATGATAAATATATAACTAATTAACTGATAGGCTACATATAGTGTGAGATATTAGCCTGAAACAAGTCCCACGCCTACAAACCACTATTGAGTCATTGAAAAAGAAGCTTCAACTTTCGTTTAATGGTAAACCATTTTTCATTTAATGGTAAAAACCTCGAAATATCAAGTAAAAGCCTCCAAAATCTCACTTATCACATAAAGGCCAGATAAATATTGATGTGACAACTAGATGGAAACATTCTATTTCCATTTGTAGTGCTCCTTGTCAATTTGATGACAACTTTCTTTTTTCATTTGCATTGCTTTATGTTTTAAATCTGTAAGCAAATATTTCATTATCAAATAATACTTAATTTCTTTAAGGAAAAAATTCGATTTGTCTAAGTTTATTTCATTCCTTTATTTAGCACTTATTATTAATTGTTTAATTCAACCACATGCAACTAGTGTTTACAGCGCATCCATACACAAACACATACTCTCTAACATATTAACATACATATAGTTTTGGATCGGCAAAATCCTTGAACCTCCTCCAAATACAAGTACTAGTTATAAAATATATCAATTTTAACTATGAAGAAAACTATTTTATTCCATTTATATTCTGAAATACCATAGATTAAGTTGGTGGCCCAGCTGCCACCTGAAGAGTTACAATGCAGTCGACAATAAAACACATTTCAACAACAATTTTAACTTGTTGGAAAGCAGTGACATCAAAGCAAACCTTACAACAAACATAAATGAAACACAGGAAACTGATCTGGATTATTTTATGAGGCGACAGGAGACATAAGAGCAGTTGGTAATTAGCATGTAGCATCGCAATATCCAATTCCGCTCCCGCAGTCGCCGATGTTGCAGCACTTAGGGGTGCCTGGATATCCTGAACAACCACCATCGTTGACGCACAGGTATTTAGAGCATGGTCCTGCTTGTGCTGAAGCCACGCTAATACTCACCATTATTATTATTGCCGTTAACACTATAACCACCTTTCTAGCCAATTCTGCGCTACCCATTTTCATTGCCATATTTTATCCTTCCTCTTTACCTTTTTTCTCAAAAGAAATCAGAGAAGATGGCGTAGCTCAGATGAGAATGCTTGATTCATGCAACATCATTAAATAGCATCTGGATTGTCCTCCTCATTCTCATCGTCTATGTTTTCATTGCCAACTCCGCCTTCATTTTAATTTTTCCTCTCTATGTGAAAACAAAAGCAATGTGCGAAAGCAAGTCGAATACTATTTGGGTAAAGACAAGTTGTTCAGTGGCAAACCAGACGACTTTACTGTTCTATCTCCGACAGAAGAAGAAACACAGGAAATAAAAAATTGCCTCATACAACCAAGAAAAACTCTACTGTCTCTTTGCAGGCCGGCCTCGGCACGTTAGCTAATAAAATATATCTCATACAACCAAGAAAAACTTTACTGTCCCTTGCAAGCCGGCCTCGGCATATTAGCTAATAAAATACATCATTGAACGCTTTGGTAGAAATAAAATCCATCCAATGTCTATCCAATAGCTGATTAAAAGTCATAAGTAGAACAGTTTCGTATGGATAAAATCATCACCCTTTCTTTCAGTTATATATTTTTTGTTGTGAATTATTTTTACCTGCAGATGGAATGAAACTCCATGCTTTCTTACTATTGTAAAACCTCTTTTGTCATAAATAATGACACGATTTTTTTTATAATTTAGTCATGTATATAGTTTTGTTCACACTTTATCTTATGCTTATCATTTATTTTCATGTTAATGTGCAAATAATGTCAATTCAATTGACTTACTTATTTAATTGTAATCATTAATCTTTTTAGTATCTATAATCTAATTATATTGAACATCGATCAACCCAACTGTCTAACCCATTCCATATTCATGGGTGCAAGGTACACCTTGCAGCTATAATCTTCGTGCACTTAAATGCAAAAATAAAAACAAAAAATTTAGCTTACTAACACCTTCTCACCTTTGGTTTCAAGCCAATGTTGTAAAAAACTCCACACTATTGTGTTATGTTTGTGTATAAAAATGCATTCATTGCATTCAATTCTAATAAGTTCCCATTGCTTAACATTGCTTGGTTACACAACAATAATCATTTACATTTGCATTTAAATTTTGAAATCAACTAAAGATACTAGAATATCTAATCAAGTTCATCCTAGCACATGTGAAGTGACCAAAATTCAGTTTACATTTCATGTGCATGTTTGAACTTTCATATTTGTCAGACTATTTGTAAATGCCACCAAGTTGACAAGAAAATCCTAAGAATGTGAAAAAATATCATCATCATCTACTATCTATTTTTTAGATAATTCAAAGGTAGAATACAAAGAACATAATTTTTTGAGTTTGTAAGAATAGAGTGAGTTCACAATTGTGAAGTAGGTACAAAAGTGCAAAATTAACCCAACATATGATATAGATTAATATTATGATTCACCTCAAATTTTATTGTCTTCATCAATTCACATATGAGAATTAGTCAATGAACTGAGTATTATCTCACCATTAATCATTATTTTAGGCATGAGTAGACTCACTATATGTTATTATCTAATCAAACACATTATATTTCATTCCATCTAAACTCTGCATTATAATATCATTATATCATTGTGTGCTTAATAGTATTTATTTACCTAACTACATTAAGTAAATCTTATTTATAACTTTTGTTTTGGCTAATTCAACAATCATAACCAACCTTAAACCCCTAATTACATTTGTAGACATGCATTAAATTTAGATATTTTAATATTATGATTCTAATTTAGGGTCTTTTGGATTTTATTTTTTAATGGAGTTTAATGATTGAATATGTCAAGCCTATCTTTATACTATCTCTATTCGGCTTGATTTTACATAAGGTTTTCTTTTTATAATATATTTTCTAGATCTAATTTAGGATTCATATCATGTAACATAAGAAATTATATACTATTTTCATGTCATTTGATTATTCCTTCTAGTGTTCATTCACTTTTATATCTAAATCTAAAACACTAGATAGTTGAATAGATGTTTGTTTTCATATCATGCATTCTCATAGTTCTCTATCCTTGAGTTCTATCCATTCATTCACAATTGATTATGATATATTTTAAAAAATTGTATAAGACCATATTGTGTTTGATTTGCTTGAACAATTTTTTTCATAAGAATGGAATTGTGTGTTATCTGTGAATTGATACAAAAATCTACATTACACTCATGATATTATTATATTTCTCTATGTTCCTTCTATAATTTTTTATGATAATATAAATTTCATGGATGTTTGTGAATTTTGTCATTTAACTTTATACATGATGAAGCTTGTTCATTAGATGATTATTATATTACTTAATCATATTTCACATGAATTCAAGCTCATTAATGAGAATGATTCATTCTCTTATCATACTTATATTTCATTTCCTATACATAATAAGAATTATAGACTTTTATAAATGAACAAAATAACAATTATGATTGTGTTACATACTTTCATTATATGTCAACAAATGCTTTCTAAGTATTCTTCAACATAATTATGATATGATATTCTAGATTGTTGAGTTATGATTGTGTCTTAAAGGTAGAACATTCATTTAATTTGTTAAATATTGCAGGTTTTATTCTTGCTTTATCTCTATAGCTACTGATTTTGTTGATTGTTTTGATTAGATTAAGACTGGAAGGGCCAACTATACCCATTACAAAATAGGCATTAAAGAAAACAAGGGGCTAATGATTTTTTTGATTGTTTTGTTTTGAATAAAAGTGATAATATGGATTTGAATATGTTTCCTCATCATGTATCTTTTAATCTCAATTCATAAGTCAATATAGATTATTTTAACGCTAGACCTTTTATTTAGTGTTGTAGGACATGTTAGTCAAAGGATAAAAGGAACAAAATAAATCAATTTTTCATGACCTAAGCCTTACTTTGTTTCCAAAACCAAGTCATTTGACATTGTAGGATATGCACACCAAAGGTTGGAAAGAGAAGAAAAAGTTAATTTGACTAATATTAACCTTGCTCCCAACATAATTAATCATCCTTTGAGAATAAAAATAGACAACGAAAGATGTATCTAGGGACTTAGTATGCACATAACCATTTCATAAAGAAACATTGAAGAAATATATTAAAAAGCATATGTTGCATCTAATTTTAATCCACATGTAGTAGCATATTTAAAAGAATATATTGTACATAAGTGTAAACATGAATTCTAGAGAAATAAAATAAATAAAAAATAATATCAAAGTCAAATTATTAACTAAATCCAAACAAAGAATTTAAAAAATAATTATTTTGGTCAAGAGGAGTTGCTTGTGCTTAGAATGGATTGTAGATGGTCACAAAGTTTTCCAATGCCTTATACTATATGATTAAAATTTCAAATAGTATTTGGTTTCATGATGATATTATGAGATGAGTTATACCATGATCTTTGATGAAGAATATATAATGGATTTGTAGAATATTGAAAGTGAGAAATAATGAGTAAAATTAACTTTCTTGATTTGGAAATATGAGAATTGAAAGTAGATTTGATTTCCTTTAAAAAAGTTTTGATTAATTTATTTATTTATTTTATTTTGCAATGTCCAACCGTAAATAAAGAAACTAGTAACATGCACAATTTCATTATGGAGTGATGATAGGATAATTAATTAATCTTATTTAATTAATTATATGTATATATATTTAATTAAGAATTAATTAGATAATTAATAGTAATTAATTAATGACTTAGTTATAAAAGGGAATATGAATGGGATTAAATGATATCAGTGAATCAATCGATATGTTGATATAAGAGATATTTTTATAGGATAAATGGATGTATAAAATGAATTATAAAAGGTGGATAAATTAAGTTGTCTCCATTTTCTCATCTTTGATAGGCATTGCAACGAAAAACTGCAATGAAGTTTCAAATAAATAAAGTAGAAGAAGATAAATAATAGATGTAGGAGGATGCCCCAAGCAGAATGGATATAAGTAAGATACCCCCTTCAGAGGTCATGTGGGGATGAAATATACTAATGGGTTTCCAAACTGACAAAAAGGGGTACAAAATGGAAGAACTTGGGCTAGAAAAATTGAGTTAAAATTAATGTTTTAATAAAAATTAATTATGAAAAAAGGCTATCCATGGCTAATTAAATATAAGAAATGTTATTAATAAAGAAGAAGAGAATGAGTGTGGTGGTGATGAATGGTGTGAATATTGTAAGAAAATCTAGATTTTTTTGCAACTTGATTTTTATTATAGAATATAAAAATATGTATCATTATATGAAAAATTATGATGAAACTATTATCATGCATTGTACACAAAAAACACACATACAATTGTATGATAGGATGAACCATGATATTGAAAAAATGTGATTAAATTATGATAAAGTACTTCAATGACTAACAATAATGTAAAGTAGTGAGAGGTAGGGAGGGTGACCCTCCAAGTTGGCGGAGGGAGGTGGCATTGGATGCCACATTGGATGGTGGTAGGGGGTGGGGTCTTGCATTGGAATTTCGTTGTCTAAAGATTATGGCAGCCTTTTGAGTGGTGTTGGCACATGTAATCGGTCAGTAAAGGATCATTCCGCTAAGATGTGTGGCACAGGCTTTTATTGTTGAGGTGATATTGGATTACGGAGAGGATGTTTGGCCCGTTGGTGGTGTACTATTTGTTGAGTCCGACAGTGGCTTGGTAGTCCAAGCTCATTTATTTATTGTTGGTCTGGCTTCTTTCTAGTGCATTCTTTCCTTCACAGGTGGTTGTGGTAGTTGTGGACTCCCTTCTCCTTCTCATATGTGACATTTAGTGTTGGATTGAGGATGGTGAAGGGGTCAAATTTTGTGGTTGAAGTCTCTGTGATGGGCCTTGTTTGTTTTGGGGCCGATACACCCATCTCCTTGAAGTCGTCAGCGCAGAAAGATTCATTCAGAGAAGTCACTGATCAAAGGCTCAAGCGAATTTTGCTCAATTATGAGTTGCTGGTGTTGGTAGCTATAAAAATGGTTTTGGGTTTAGGCCATTTGGAGTGTAATGAATATGGGAGGGACAATTTGCATGTCTCCTCCCATTTCCTTGCTTCTCTGTTGGATAGTCATGTTATGAAGGTGGAGGCTAGAATTTTGTTGGTTAAATTGTTCTGAGGTGACCTGATGGAAGGTGTGGATGAGGTGTTGGTGTGTGCTAGATGGCAGAGGTTGTCTGTGGGCATGTGATTTGGAGCGGCTTTGTTCGGAGGATACAATCAACATTTACCCATTCCTTTTGGATTTGCATGGTTCGGGCTTGTTGAGACATAGGGTGATTGTGGTTGTGGTAGTCATTTTTATGAAAAAGTATCTTGGTTTATTGGTGGTTGATAATGAAGATTGGAAAGAGGAATTTGAAGAATTCGCAAGATTGAACAAGTTCTTGTGAAGAGGTCATTGGGTAAAGGTTTTTTTGTGCTTGTTAGGTCATTCTAGTTTTTTGTTTGTCTCGGTGGGGGTCTGGATAGTTTCTTGCCATTTATGGCTTTAAATTTGCATGTTTTGATTAGGGTTTCAGTGGCTTCTTCTTGTTTTGTTTTTTGGTGGATGAAGTTCTAGAAATTGCGGTGGTGGTCAATGAATTTTTGATAAAGTCCTATTACCTACGCAACAAACATTTGTACTGAAGTTCTTAGCATTATTATTAATAAAATATAAAGTATCTTGCATATAAAAATAAATAAAATAATGTAAAATAAAAGAACAAATGAACAAAGAAGAAACTCATAAGGTAAAAGAGAAAATAATTTTCACTAGTCAAGCTAAAAACCAAATATTGATTAATAATGATAATAGTGTTGTTAATTTAAGAATGAGATATCCCAAGGGAAATATACAGATTAGGTATGACATATCTTAATAATAGTGTAATTTAAAATAAATAAAAATAAAAAAATAAGGATTATAGCAAGGTGGGAAAAAACCCAATGGATGCTTTTGGATGTATACTAGACTACATAGCTAAATTTATTTAAATTTTTGTACTCTATTTTTTTGTTTGTATTTCTAGGAGATTTACGTTTTAGGCTGGCTTCATGAGTTGAATTTGGATTTGCTAGGTGCTAGGTATTAAATCATAATATCAAGAGTTTGAGTATCTATGATTTAGTATTTTTTATATTTGTTTATACTTTCATGGAATTTCTTGGGATTATGGTGATTTATTGTAACCAACAATATAGGAAAACCAAGTCTAGCAATAAGGATGAAGGGTAGAATGGATGTAATGGTTGAAGTATTTTATATAGTGGATAGAATAAATGTACATCTCATGATGAGTTGTAGTATTTAGGATGTGATAGATATAGCATGCCCCATTCTATATGTTTGGTAAATAATGTCATATTAAATTTCTATCTAACATAAATATTTCACTGAATTTCTTGTTACAAAACTTGTTTTATAACACTTAACAATATACTAGAATATACATTGTAATAGAATCCAAAATTACTCACTAAATATTTGACATATCAAGAAATTTCAAAGGTATGCTTCAAGACTTTTTCCTTATCCTTCTCAAGGTAGAGAATAGGTGTTGAAGGATGGGTATGATGGGATATATACATATTATGGAAAGAATATGCTCCCAAGTATTGGTTTGCTTTTGTGGTATCCAATAGGTTCTTTAAGTAATCTAAAGAATATCCAATTCTTATGATCAAATACTTCAAGGGGTTAAACAATGAAGATGAGATAGGTTAGAAACTTTTCTCCTCTCCACTTTAGGCTCTGTAGAAGCTAGGAGGGAAGTCCTTTTATTAGAATTAGGAAGATCTAGGAGACAAAATGACAAGCACAAGTGAACAATGCAATATTGTATTTAGATGACCCAAATGATAATGAGTATTAAGCCTTGTGTATATAGGAAAGGATGATTTAATCCACCTATGACGTGAATTGAAAAGTTCCCCATGAAGTGGCACAAAATACTAGACAAGTGTCATATAGGCGTTAACCTTACGAACACATGGAGTGTGCAACCCAGCAACCTCTATGACCAAGCCATCAACCTTGTATGTTAAGTGTTGAGTGACCTTTAAGATGAGATGGAAGTCTTCCAATCTCAAAAGGTGTTTACATGAGGTTAATCAAATAACTTGGTAACCTCTAGAGGTCGAAAAGGTTACACATTCAATTAAAGACAAGAAGTTGTCTAACCTCATCAACATAAATACATTTAAGTATAGTGAATAGATTAATTATTCACACTAGCACCCCACCTTAAGTGATACTTGGGGAGATCACAGAAGTGCAATTAGATAGAAATGGGTCTCAGTTAAAGGCCATGTTAGGTACACATGTACAAAGTTTCTCATAAAATGGAGTAAAGGAGAAATCCTAGTGGGAACAAAAATCCTCTCCAAAAGAGAAAGAGAAGGATTTAAGACCTTTTAAAAATATGTCCCTTGATGATAGGAACATGATGATGAAGAACTCCTGCAACATGTAGGAGTTGTAAACTCTATCGATGATGAACTAGTGTCTCCTGGAATCAATGTATCTCCAAGAAATGTGGATTAAGATGAGAGATACAAAAACACTACATGAGTGAACATATGAACACTACTCAAACAATCTACACAAATTTTATCAAACTATTGAAGTCGATAATAAAGATAGTATTGTGATAAGGAGTACTAGAATCTCAAATTGTGAGGATCACTGAATTAATATCCCATATGAGAGATCAAGATAGAACGTTCACGAGGCCTCCCAAAAGGAAGATTATGCTTCATTGAAAGAAACATTAGCATAACACATCATAGTCCCCCCTTAATGCTAAGAGAAATAAGAAGACAAACTAAGATCAAGAGTGTGTAAGGAATGTAGCTTGATGTACATGGTGTGCTCCAAGACACACTCCCATGAGGTGAGAATCACAATGATCCATGTTGTGATGGCATAGCCCCCCATTACACTTTATAATTTAGTGTATGCACATTATTTTCCCAAATTATCCCCCTAAGGAACACACGTTCAATTATTTGGCACTTTATTTGAGTGTATTTATAAACTTATTTTCTATTTGAGCTCTATAAGTTTATTGTCATGAGGTTGATTAAGAAGACAAGATTAAGTTATTTCTTGTAAACCTCAATAAAAAACAAAAATAGAAAATTAAACCCGCTTATCCAAGGAATGGTCCCCTTTCCCAAATTCATTGCAAAAATAATTGACTTCCTCTTTTGCAAATTTTTAACTTATGGCAAAATATTGCACCCCCCCATACAATTTCCTTTGCCAAATTCATTGCAAAAAGAATTGACTTCCTCTTTTGCAAATTTTTAACTGTGGCAAAAAATTGCACCTCCCCCTTATCCTTTGTTAAATTCGTTACAAAAGAAAAAAAAAAACGACTCTTCTTTTACAAATTTTTAACTATGACAAAAAAATTCCCCCTTTGCCATCATAGAAAAAAACCCTCCTCTTTTGACAACCGAGTTTTATGACAATTAGTGCTAAAATATATATATATATATACAACAGTACAAAAGGAAGCCCGAGTTGTAAGAAGATTGTTGTAGGGCGTCAAGTATAAAATCTGCACGCAAGTGGTGAGATCATTGACTGGGTGTGAAGGGAGTCATGGACTCGAGCAGGTCATTAAGTACACCAAGTCAAAGTCGTGCCAAATGGAAATACCATGGTCTATGAGGGGGCGTACTTGCTGTTGCTGTGTAGATTTATCTTTCCCACGCCAAGACCCATACCAACAGTAGAGACAAATCACACATCAACCCAAAAAAAAAAGAAGAAGGGTATCATGGGTCTTCAAGAGGTTGCGGGTTCTTGCAGAAATCCTCTTCGCAGCGTGAGCAAAATACCAAGAGTAGCACAATGAAACCCCCACACCTGCATTATAGGATGGGTTTCAAATCGTGAAAGGGGCCTGCAAATTGTGTGTCGCATGATGGGATAGGTGGCCTGTGCGTCGTATGGCGCTGGGTCACCCGCATATGATCAGAGCTTGCATGGAAGATATGTTATGCCCACGTGCTGCTTCACATTGCAAACCATAGCGACAAGAGACCTTCTTCTGTGCCTTTGCAAACTGGTTGATACCTTGCAGATTTGGGCAATAAAAAATGTAATGGTCCTCGTCGCAAATGGTGATTTGTTTTACTACAAATGGTGGTCGAGCCAGCCAAATAGTGACCAACTTATGTAGCAAGGGCACGGGCTTGGTGGGCGGCTTGTGCAGCAAGGGCGCAGGCTTGCACAATGCCAAGGCCCATGGAAATTCTGTGAAACTGCCTATGAATGGAGAGATTCACGTAGGGGGTGGGGCTGTTTTCAAACTAATTACTATGAAATCATTCACTTCTTGGCTTATAAATCTCCTAATTAGGAAGATCTAGGAGATAAAATGAAAAGCATAAGTGAACAATGTAATATTATATTTAGATGACTCAAATGATAATGAGTACAAAGTCTTGCATATATAGGAAATGATGATTCAATCCATCTATGGGGTGAATTGACAAGTGCCCCATGAAGTGGCACAAAAGAGTAGACAAGTGTCCTATAGGTGTCAATCTTAGGAACACTTGGAGTGTGTAACCGAACAACCTCTATGACCAAGTAATCAACCTTTTCCAAGCGTTGAGTGACCTTTGAGGTAATATGGAAAGTATTCCAACCTCGAAAGGTATGTTCATGAGGTTAACCAAATAACTTGGTAACCTCTAGAGGTATAAAAGGTTGCACATTCGGTTAGACAAGAAGTTATCTAACCTCATCAGCCTAAGTACATTGAAGCATAATGAATAGATTAATTATTCACACTAACACCTTTAAAATATATAATAAAATTACAAATAATTTGTAGCAATATATTATATATTCTTGGAGACTTTATACATTATTGGATCTAAGAATATTAAATAATGTTATGAAAAAAATTAGAATAGTAAGGGAATTTTGATTTTGAAATTTGATGACCATGAATATGCAACTGAAACTTACATTCAAACCGGTGCCTTAAACATAGGCTTCAAAGCGAAAGAGAATATAATTAAATCCCAAATAACAAATTTTAACCTAATTATGTGAATGCTTGTATATTAATGCCTTACAATGATATCTTTCATAATTTATAATCAATTCTTCTTAAAAATCTCAGTATACATTCAAAACCATCAAGATTTCCAATACAACAATTTAATCTATTACTTGAATAGAAGCTATAAAAGAAACATTCATTTGTTGAAAAGTTGCAATGATGAAAATAAATGATCCTTGATCAATTTGTATTTGTATCTGAGATTAAGTATACAATTAAGGATAAAATTGATTGCAAAATTGTTTTTGAAAGAGGAAAAAACAAGTTTTATAGGGACCTGAAACCACAAAGTTTACAAACAAAAGATAAGATCGTTAAAGACACCAAAAGCAGAAAGGTTGTTAAAACAACAACAAGACAAGTCCACAACCACCAAAAAAGGCCAGCAAAGGCCACAAAACCAAGAAACCAGACAAAACACTAGCAACAACTAAATTTGGGCCTTTAATAACTCCACATTCTCAGCTTCCAAATCGTTCATATCTAAATTGATTGTGAAATTGTTACAACATTTATGGATATTCATAACTAGTACTATTATACAAAATTAACAATTATATTCAAAATTCTTCCTTGTAAAATCTAATCAGACTGATATAGACCTAGAACATAGAATCTTATCTTTACAAAAAAATCCAAGGCCCTTCACAAATGGCCTTGAATTCCGTTTATAGAACCTAGGGAGCAACAAGCTTTTGAGCATGGACAAATGTCACATTTTCATTTGATAATCTTACCCTAGGATCAAACAAAAGATGCATTGCTAGAGGAAAAAAAGTTAGAAGCACATAATCTTACCCTTTGTATTTTTTTATTTTGTTTGTTCTAATATTTACAAAAGTATCATAGTTTATCCAATAAATTGGATTGTTTAGATATTTTATAAACTATTTTAGTATTCCTACTTCTTTTTTTGAGAAATACTAATCTATTTCCATATCTCATTCTTTTGTGACCATTTTCTTTTTTTCTTCCACTATGTGAAATATTTTCCTTTAGTAAGGTGGAATTCCTGCTCATTTGAGGTAGTTTCTTCTTCAGTTGTGTCTTGTCTATCATTCAATATATCAGTTCCCCGTCTTGCTATCACCACTACTTTGTTATGGTTAGGAATCTATTTGTCAGATTTACTAGTCTCCACATCTTCTTTTTATAGTCTCCACCATCTATTTCTGCAAGCTCTTTTAGTACTTTTCAAAGTAATCTTTCCACTCTACATGAATTTAAGTTTTGGAGTTCATTGATTTTTTATTGTGAAGCTACATTTATATAGCAAGTCTAGGTTGTATCATAGTTAAATACATCATGTTTTGTACTACTATAGAACCCATAGGGTTCCTTCCTATTCCCCCAACATTCTATCACAAAGTGGCTTGGTTTACCATATTTAAAAAAAATTGTATTTTCTCATCTCTTCCTTTCTTTGCCTCAACATCTATCCCAATAGAACTGACCTGTGTCATTTTTTGTGTAATGATTTGGCCGGTTTTGTATAGAATGGATATTTTTCTTGTTTTTCCATTGTGGTACTTTATATCCAAGATTGTGTTGGTATAGTGGCCTCTTTGCTAATCATTTATCATATGCCAAATTTTGTTGGTTATATATTTTTGCGATACGATCTTCTATTAATTAAAATAACTATGAGGGAAAATCCTCTATTTCATGATCATCCCATTCTTTGCAAGTGTCACAATAGACTAAATTTATATTTTTGGATATTGCCTCCAAGTCTATTCGTAACACATTAGCTTTCTTTTCTTCAACTTCCTTCAAGCACTCATTTCTTATATTTCCTTCTCTCCCACAATACATACACTAAATGTTGGGTCTTGGTGTAAACATATCTTTCTTTGCCATTATGTCTTCCTAGAGTCTTAATTGTTCTATCCTTAGTTTTAACTTCTCTAACTCCTTGTTCTCTTTACCATTTCTTGTTTCATGTAGGATTTGTTTTCAATCCAACACGCAAAGGTAACTAGTTTCAGATAGGTTTCAAATGTCTTCCATCCAAAGCTATTCTAATTTTTGATATTACTCTAAACATGGACCATTCAATTTTATTTTTTGTTGCTCAATGGCTCTTCTAATCTTCTAGTAACTTATTTAAATATTTTATCAAATTATTTTATAGTTTCATCCTCATTCTATGTAAGTTATTGGAGTTTTTTGACTCATGTAGGCAAGTTTGGGGCATCAAAATTAGCTAAGAAATATTATTTCACTATTTCCTAATATCTATCATTATATTAATAGGGTAGTTTTTTGGTACCATTTAAGGGTGTATCCACAAATTGATACAATGAAATTAGTTAGCATTGTATCATCTCTTGTTATATATTATATGTTCTACTACTTCATTTGTATTTTTTGTGAAAAGAGGAAATTTCCTACGAGTATTCATGTCTATTTACTTTTTTTTATTCACTAGATGTATATCCTATGTCAACTCTTTACTCACCCAACATGTCTATATGTTTTCCTCTCCTTGATCTCCTATGACTTGTTCTTCAATTTTTTGTTCTACTTCTTTGACAAAACTTATTTATTTTAGTGGTATTAAGGGTGACTCATTGTCTAGGGGATGTGTTTTTTAAAATAGTCTTTTCATTCATGGAGATATCTATTTGTTAGTAAGCATCATTTGGATATTTAATGATGTCATTTTATTAAAGATTGTTAAAATCATGGAATCCTCCTTATTTTATACTAAATTTTCTCCTCTTATCTTCAGGGAACTTTTGATTACTAACTCATTTAATTAATTGACATCAAACTTTATATTTGGAAGGTTTTGCATAGGTGTTTCCACTAGTAACCAATCCCTTTTTATCATTAATTGAATATTTGTCCAATCTAGATGAGCAGTTTGTATTTTAGTTAGAGAAGTTTTCATAATTCTTACCACCACCAATTCCATTTCCTTTCTGGTATTTCCACTATATTCAATTTTTCCTTCTATGTTTTGTATAATCTAGCTTATTTTTCCCATGTCAAAACCTAGTTGCAGAATAATTTCTCTACTTTACCTGGAAGCACCCAAAATGACACACTCTTCTTCTTCTTCAATAACACCCATACTGGTGTGATCAACATCACCCTTAATGGTGCACTCAACCTCTTTCTTTTTTTTTCTTTTTTTGCAAACTGTAAGCTATGTTCTCTTTTCCTCTTTTTTGCTTCTTCTATTCTTCTATAGTATATTTCCTATTATTCCTAAATTTGTTTCAATCTCCTTTCTTTTGTGAAAATTTATGTTCCCAACTTGATTAATCTAGTGGTATCCACTTTTCTTTTTGTATCTCCTTTTCCCATGGGTTTTCAAGTTTGTATTTCTATTAATCCTTAGATATCCCATGGATAGTTTAAATTTTAAAATGTTCCATCTTTCTAGGAATAATTTTAGATTCCTCCCCCCTTTCCATTTGCCATTCCTTAAGTTTCTACCCCCCTCTCAAAGTGGTAGAACCTAAGAAAGGTATCTGTTAAAAAAATCCTTTTGTTTATTTTATCTACTTCTACCGCTAATGTTTTATTCTTTTACTCCATATTTCTTCATTTTCCTCTCCAGGGTCCTAGCAATGAAACTAATGTTAGCAAGAGGAAATTAGGGATTATAGTCAATAGATCGATACCTTAGTATCCCTTTTCTAGTCATTTTATACCATAGAAGGTATAATGAAATAAAAGAGTAAGTGTGGTAGGAAAATATATCTCACGGCAACTCATCTATAATTCAAACATGAAAAACAATCACCCATATCTTATATAACCATCGAATCCTTATAACTCCATATATATATATATATAATCATTACATCAATAGGTCTTAGTCTCTACTTTATATTATATTTTTTCCTTTCTTACTATGTTCTCTAATATCTTCCTACTATGTTGTCTGCACATGCTTTACGATGAGTTATAGTAACTTCTACTCTATGTGATGCATCCTACTAACAATATAAATAGAATTATTGTAAAAGAAAAAATGAAGAATTTTCCACTCTATGTTTTAATCAATTTTAATCCCATCCCACTATTTTTTTCTAGAACCACACTTTTAACATTGGTTCCATGTATAGATGGTGGTATATCCTATACAATTACCTTTTTTTGTCATAGGTGTCATGGAGCCCACTTGTCTTCCATGAAACTACTTTCCCTTTATGTGTGGTGCTAAAATTTCAATTGACTATCACAAATTAGAGTTTAAGTTTAGATGAATGAATAATATGTACACCACTTATTTCCAACATTAAACCAATTTCACCACTTCAATTCAATCACCACAAAAGTGGCATAGAGTAGTTATTTAATTTTATTGAATTCTAGTTTTGATGCCTTGACTCAAGCATCATAAATTAATATATATTTATTTTAATTATTTATTAATATCTTTTTTTTTTAGAATAATCAAATAATGAAAACAATATTTTCGCAATGTACGAAGAGGTTATGAAACTAAATGATCTGAATTTGGTCTATATTCAATGGGCTAGCTTCCATGGTTTTTCCTATTTCAAGGATATGACTAGAGATATCAATACCCTCAAGAGATTTTTACTTAAGATACTTTGGTTCTAGCTTTTGAATATGACATTCAGTTACAAAGTGGCCAAATTGAGAATATATCTAGAAATAATGTCTTGATTTTTCATAGATAATATTTTGAGTCCAATTCCCCAGTTTGGATTAGAAAGTGGCAGAGTTTGAAGGGTACTATTTATTTGGATTTTGACACATATTCTTCCAAAGATCAGCCTATTTTTATTTTTTGTAACTTTGTTCACTACTAGGAAATGCCCAAAAGTGTTCATTATACCCATGAAAACTTGCTCATCCTAGAATTCAAGTGGTAAACTAGAGAACATAATCCAAATAGGGGTAATAGAATATAGATTAGCATGCGATTCAAAGCCTACTTTCAACTTGTAGAGAGACAAGTTACTTTCCCACGAACTAAGGACCCTTGATAACAACCTTGTTGAGATCTTCAAAGGATGAGAAGGAGAAAGGAAAATTTTCCATAGCCATGTCATTAATCACTACACATCCTTTCACATTCAATATGGATTTAATCTATTTTTTAAATACATCAATATTATGGTGGGAAGAGAAAAAGTTATGTATAATGTCTTTTTTATAGAGGAGACTATTTTATGGACTAGTGAGTCCAAAATTTTAAGACCCACAACTTCCAAAAACTAAACCACATCTAAAGAAATTCCCATCATAGAGTAACCACAATGTGCCAACTTTCCTACAACCATGTTGACCTAGTCATCTTTATTGGGTTTTGAGAGGTTGATACAGAATCGCCTATGAAAAGTGTTAAAGGATGGAGAGCCCAAATTTATATTTTTAATAGTTTGCACACTTGTTTGCTAGAGTTACACTTTCCTTTATTCTTGATTTCGTTTATTTCTCTAGAATTCATACTTAGACTTATGCTAAATAAACTCAATAAAAAATGATACTACTAGTGGATTAGAATTATATGTAATATGAACTTTTTTCTAAATATTTCTTGAATGTTTCTTTGTAAAAGGGTTATGTGCATACTAAGTCCCATAGATAATTTTTTTTTTTTCTTTTTTTGTATAAGGATGATTAATTATGTTTGGAGGAAGGTTATTTTAGGAAAAATAACTTTTTATTCTATGGACAAATTTTGGTGTGTATGTCCTACACTGTCAAGATGGCCTTGGTCTAGAATATAAATAAGGCTTTAAAGGTAATAGAGAATTGACTTGTTGTGTTCTTCCCATTCTTTTATTAGAATTTCTAATAAAATCACATTAATATAATGTGACATTAAA
Organism: Sequoia sempervirens; assembly: GCA_007258455.2. Lineage (NCBI taxonomy): Eukaryota > Viridiplantae > Streptophyta > Pinopsida > Cupressales > Cupressaceae > Sequoia > Sequoia sempervirens. The sequence continues at coordinate 20,512 of VDFB02097354.1, forward strand.
GTAATATATTCCGATGAAGGATGTGGATCATTAGATACACAATGATGAAAGATATGAAAATCCATATTATCAACTTTACAAATAAAAAATATTTAATGAAATGAGTAGCTATAGAGTCAAATGAAGAATAAAATATACAAGGTAATAAAATGATGCAATGTTCTACCTTTAAGATACAATATAAACTCACTAATATTGCAATGAAATATAAATATGATAAGATTGTTAGAAACAAGCAACACTGAGAGGGGGGGGTGAATCAGTGTTCTACAAAAATTAAATTTATTATTTTGATCTTTAACCCACTTAAAACATTCAACCAAAAGAAATATGCATGAATAGAAAGAAAACAACCAAAATACCATAACACAAGGATTTTTACGTGGAAACCTTGTTAGGGGAAAAACCATGGTGGATGGCCAATCCACAATAAGATCTGAGTATACTCAAAAGGAAGATTACAATGTGGGAATGCACTTGCATTCAGGTGCACTTCCTAGAGCTCACTGCTTAAAATAGAAAGGAACATTACCTTACAAAGATTTGGATTAGATCTAAAAGAATGAACTAAGAGAGTAGCATCTACAAATGCTTGATTACAGTTTCGGTTAGGTGCAGTAGTCAATCTTTTTTCTTTTTGCTCTGCTCTGCTCTAACTCACATCACAAAATATTTAATGCACAAGTGAAACTATGCATAATCACTCAATCGCCCTTTTGATATTCATAACACACATCGACACACCTTATTCACACACCAAAATGATATAATTGATCGTTTATATATATCTGTGACTAAGAATTTAATTGCAACATGTCAACTTCAATAAAACTTAAAAATATTTACAACTATCGGCTCAAATCATGAATAATATTCAATGCACATCCACAACGTTTGGCCACAACTTATCTCTCACCCAAATCAAAATGCTCAAACACAAAAAAAATTGAGTAAACACTCCTTGAATATATGTGACACGTTATATCAACTGGGTTGGCCACCAAACATTGGTGAACAAAAAGATATTCAACTAGATCGCCAGACTTGCACACAACTTGATATGAGGCACTAACATTTTTGGATAACACAAGACATACATTGATCAACCTCCCATGAGATCCACAACTCAAAATAACAATAGAAAATATGCATGTGAATCGATGAACACAAAACTATCAGATGCTTTGTTCTTCCTTGACTGTCTTCAATCTATATGTCAATATGAGAAAATGATGACGTGTGGATCTAATCACTGACTAGGGTTACCATCAATGACAACACTAGAAAATATTTCTAGTGTTTCTTGCCAACAATCTCCCCCTTTGGCATTGATGGCAACACATAGTGAAAAATGACTAAGTGTCAGATTAGTACCAACATGAATTACACTGCCACTTCAAAAATTCAAAAAGAATCTTCAATCTCAACTCAGGAATGCAACTCCCCCTAAGATTAATATACATTTTTCACTCCACAACTCTCCCCCTTTTACATCAATGGAAAAATTGAGGAAACCCAAAAAATCAAAATTTCAAACTATACAAGCATGATCTTGTAACTTACACAAATTTGAAAACATCTACAAAATCTCTCTTCAACATGCCTACATTTGTGTCCCAAACCCTTTTGAGACTCTCCAAAATTTTTATGTGACCACAAACTGAATAAGATTATGTTTCTTCAGACTAAAGATTCATTGGGTCATTGACTGCCATAGCATCTTTGGCTTCCTTTAATGCACTCACCATTATTTCAATATTTGGACCAATTAGTGCTCTGAGCTCACATGCTCTTCCTAAAATATTGTCATTTTCGTGCTTCAAGCTCCTTATTTTTTCAAGTAGAGATATTAATTGAACTTCTTTCTTACCAACATCACTAGCTAATGGATCAAAAGAATCATAAATGGTAGCCAATTGTTTTTCAAGATCCTTCACCTTCTTCTCATTGTCTTTAGTAAATTTGGACAAAACTAAACATGACTTATAAGCCTTTCCACCTTCAAATAGAGAACCTTGAATATTCTTCATACAGGTGGCTAACAGATTTTTATCATTTGCAATCATTTCTTTCAACCTACTAAATCTTTTTCCATCAAACTCCTTCTACACTTTAACCATGGCTGATTTTTCAAGAGACTCAAAATAAGTACTTACAAAATTTGTGAGCTTCTTCAGTTCACCGAAAGAAGAACTAGATGGATCCTTAACATGAGTTGGCATAATTCTCTCCAGAAATCTAAATGCAAGACCCAAAAGTTCATTATCCTCAATGTGGGACTTCAACAATTCTTCTCTAGCTTTTTCCTAGGCAAAAGATGCAACTTTAAATTTCTGAATTGGGGACAAGGTGGATAGATCGATCAATCCTTCAACCAAGTTAGGATCAAATTCTTCTTGTTGTTCCACCAAAAATTTCTTCACTGCCTCAACAGTGTCTCTTGCTTCTGCTGGAATTTTCTTAACTTGAACCTTTTCTTCTTCAACTTTTGGTTCTTTAGTAACTATTTCTTGATTTCCTTTAGGAGCTTCAACTTCTTCATTTGACATCTCCTTTTCTTTCATTAATACAACCTTAGGAACTTCAGTCTCCATAGGTACTTTTGTATTATCCACATCAGGAGGAATCTAAATATCCTCAGTATCTACATTCACCTCCTCATTTACTAGATCAGATACATCTTCAACATTCACTTCTTCAACATTGATCTTGTTCTTTGATAGAAATGCTTCCAAGATTTTATTTGTTTCATCAGCAACAACTTCAGTTTTACCGATCATAAGTTTGTTCACCCTTGTTTTTCTTTTAAATTCCTTCTTGGCTTTGTTCATGAGTGACTTCATCTCCTCAATAGACATTTCCAGACATAAGTCTACAAGAATTATCTTTCTCATATTCTCTTCTTTTTCCTATTATTTACTCTTCTCATCTCCAAAACCTCATACAGACTCTTAGGTAAACTAGACATAATTTCAACAAGAACTTTATTGAAAATATTTAGATGTTTTATTGTTGCCTCCTCAAGAATTCTTTGTCCTGATTCATCAAAAATTTCATACAATTTGCAAAGGGGCTTGAGGTTTCCATCCTTGACAACAACATTCTCAACTTCTTCGACTGTCATACCTAGTTTGTCAATTTTTTCCTTCTTCTTTTCCTTTTCTTCTTCACCAGAATATTTTCTCTTGGTTACCTTTGTAGCCTGAGTTTTGATAGCCTTTATTTCTTTCACAACTTCATTTGACTCAATCTCCTCATCTTCTGAGATGGCTTCATAGCTTCTTGTTCTCTTGCTCTTCTTCCTCTTTCTGGAAGCCTTGTCTTCAGTTTGCACAGGAACTGGCTTGGCTGTAGGAGCAGATAGGGATGGAGAACTCCTTGTTGATCTAGTACGGGTAGAGGATGCTACCAAACTAGTAGATTCAGTTCTTGCTGGATCTTTTCCTGCTTCAGCTTCAGCTCTGATCCTTCTAGTTTCTTTCAATGCTTCTATAGATATACCCATTCTTTCTGCAATGACTTCTATTTCTTTTCTTACTCTTCTGACAAGCTTAGGCTTCTTTAGCTATTCATACACTTGCATATCTTTTTTAGCATAGGTTCCAAACCTCTCTTCTGCTAGATCCAGAGGCTTTCTCAACAAATTTTATGCATACATCTCCAAGATGTTCTCCTTGACTTCATATCCCATAAGCATAATCCTAATCATTTTGGGATCAACACTTCCATTAGGCATTGATCAATATCTACCATGAAACAAATTTTATCTTTGTACTTCTCTACAATTGAAGTAGGAATTCTTTCTCTTGCATGCATCCTACTCTAAAATTTTTTGAAGTACCCCAAGAGGGCAGTTTTTCTGGTCTGACTATCACCAATTCCATACAATATATCTCTTATTTGAACAACTACAAGCTAATTACTTTTCCAATGAAATTTCCTAACACCCATAACCTCACTCATGAAATAAAAGAATAAACACAGCAGCAAATTACCATATTTAAAATATTTCTTCTTTTCTTTATTAATCTTACCCAGATTCTCTATTAGCTGACTTTTAAGCAGCTCACACAAGTCATAATCTGTATTTTCTTTTACCATCTAATAGGCTACATAAATGGTCATACCAGATACTGAATTATCCCAGATGGAGTGGTAGACCTTGTAGCCAATGACCACCGATGAAAATTTCACATCCATTTCAACAATATCTTCGATTGCCATTGCCCTTCTATCAAATTTTGCACCTGTTGCATCAGTAACTATCTGATTCTTTACAGATTTCAATATTAGCAGTCCACTGAAGGAATTTAGACCTTTGACAACACTTATAGCCTCTTCTGTAATATTAAAAAGTATATTCAACCACATGAACTCGGCTCAAAATATATCGCACCCATTCACTTTCCTCAAATATGGGGAATTTCACAAACTGTGTGAACTTCTTCTCTTCTAGGGTTTTGTATTCCATATTAACAATGAAGTCCTCTCCAATTATATGGTTGGAATACAAATTCAACATTTGTGAGCTCCCTAACTCTTCAATATTAGCAATGTAAGCCCTAATGTCTTTCAGTATGCAAGACACCGTACGGTACAGACGAAAACACACCTAGGGTCTTAGTCTCAATAGACTTAAAAGGATTCCACTTGAGATTCAGAAAAGGTCTATCCTTGAATTCAACTACCAATGGAGTGGCCATTTTTACAAATTCACAAATTCACAGGTTTTTTCGATAAATACCTTTTCGTCAGATCGTAGTTTGATCGTTGAATCTTCTTCACACTTGAATCTCATCGTAATTCAGCAAAGTTCACCCCAAAGCTCTCCAAAAATCCAAAATGCAAAGTGAAAAATGGAGGATAAAAATGACCTTTTATCATTCGCACACCTAACCCTTTTTGTCACAATAAATGCTTTTACCCTAACTCATCTGGTTACCCTGTTCCCATGCACTGTGATAGATAATTCTTCTACGGATCTCCAATACTATATAATACTTTCTCCAATTGGTTGAAAAACATCTGAAAATCATCTATGCACTTACTGGACATATCCACATTAGTGTTAGTTACCAGATAGAGGGGTTAAGATATTTTCTTGATTAGCTCCCTAGGCCAAAAGGCCTAAAATGAATTCTAGAGGAATTACCAAAAGAAAATTTTGGTGCTGGCACATTTCCTTCAATAGAGGGATTCTTTTTCACCCATTTCTTCTTCATTTTTCTCCTAATCAGATCTGTAGTGACTTTACCTTTTCCCTTAACATCCTGCTACATGTTTTGTTTTACTGGACCTCTTCTGCTCCAACAGAATCTAGTAGTGTGGCCAAATTTGTTGCATTTGTAACACACAACATTTATCTATCTAGACCTACTGTTTCACTGATTTTTCCTTGATCTACATTGGTTAGCAATATACCCCAAGTCTATTGCATGCATAGCATTTGACATCTCTATGAAAGTTGTTCATCACATTTCTACATTCATTTGACTTATGACCAAACTTGTACAATTAAAGCATTGACTTGAGAATGATGGACCACTTGGGTTCATTTTGCTTCTACATAGAGAAGCCATATGACCAAACTTATTACAAGTAAAATGGTAACCATTGAATCTTTGAGCATTAGGTTGTCTTACTGGATACCTTCCAGCTTTATTCATATGATTTCCTTGCCTAAATATCCTTTGTCTAGAATTCCTCTGTCTAGATTTGGAACTTTCTCCTTCCTCACCAAGGCCTCACTTGTCACCATCAGTCCTCTAACCTTTAATGAGTTCATCAAGCTTGGTTGAACTTGCTTTGAATTTCTCCTTGTACTCATTTGTAGTAGTAAGTTCATTTTTGAGATCATCAAGTTATTTTTCAAGCACTTCCTCATTTTTTTAGATTGCTCCAATTCATTGTCCAATTGGCTACATTCTTTAGATTTTTTTTCAAGGATTGAGCAAGCTTTTCTTCATTCTTCCTTCTATCTTCAATCTCCTTGGTCATTTTCATCATGATAGATTCCATCTCACACTTCAGGGCAACATTTTCTCTGGAGAAATTTTCACATTCTTCTATTTTCTCCTTCAAGGCATGACTCAGTTGTTCATCTTCCATGCTTCTATTCTTCTACTTAAGTTGATCACATAATTCCTTTCTTTTCTCCCTTGATTCATTAATCTTGTCTTTCAATGACTAATGAATTTTTACGCATTCTCAAGACTTTCCTGCAGTTCGGTTCTTAGATTTTGACTGGTCAAGATCATCTAGGGTGACCAAAAGTGTTGTTGAAGACTACTTGTATCCATTGAAAACACTTTCCAAGATCTCCTCAAGCTGTTAGAATTATTTCAAGGAATGAGTTGTGATACCAATTGTTGGAAACAAGCAACACTAAGGGGGTGAATCGATTGTTCTGCCAAAATTAAATTTATTATTATGATCTTTAACCCACTTAAAGCATTCAACCAAAAGATATATGAATGAAACAGAAAGCAAACAACCACAACACCATAACACAAGGATTTTTGTGGAAACCCTAGTTAGGGGAAAAACCATAGTGGATGGCCAATCAACAATAAGATCAGTATGCTCAAAAAGGAAGATTACAATGTGGGAATACACTTGCATTCATGCACACTTCCTAGAGCTCACTACTCAAAATAGAAAGGTGCACTTCCTTACAAAGATTTGGATTAGATCTAAAAGAGTATCATCTACAAATGCTTGATTACAGTTCCAGTTAGGCTCAGGAGTTGGTCTTTTGTCCTTTTGACTAATTCTACACTTCTACTTTGCTTTTCTCTAACTCGCATCACAAAATATTTAATGCAGAAGTGAAACTATACATAATTTCTCAATCACCCTTCTGATATTTGTAACACACATTGACACACCTTGTTCACACACAAAAATTATATAATTGATCATTTATATATATCCGTGACTAAGAATTTAATCACAACATGTCAGCTTCAAAAAAACATAAAAATATTTACAACTATCAGCTCAAATCATGAATAATATTCATTGTGCATCCACAACATTCAGCCACAACTTAGCTCAGACCCAAATCAAAATGCTCGAACACAAAAACATTTGATTAAACACTCCTCAAATACCTGTGACACATTATATCAACTAGGTCAGCCACCAAACACTGGTGAACAGAAAGATATTCAACTAGATCTCCAAAGTTGCACACAACTTGATACGAGGCACTGAGATTTTTGGATAACACAAGAAATACATTGATCAACCTCCCATGAGATCCACAACTCAAAATAACAACAAAAAATCTGCATGTGAATTGATGAACGCAAAACTGTCAGATGCTCTATTCTTCCTTGACTATCTTCAATCTATCTCTCGGTATGAGCAAATGATGATGTGCGGATCCAATCACCAACTAGGATCAATGACAACACCAAAAAACATTTACAGTGTCTCTTTCCAACAAAGATCAAATTAATAATCATCATTAATGAGTAAGAAATCTTGTGAATCATAATAAGTAATATAATAATAATCTCAAGGATAAGCTCCTTTATTTTTAAATTTAAGAAACTCATATAAGTCACATACATCCAAGGAATCAATGTTGTATTTGCAAATGATATAAGGAACATCAATAAATATGATGATATCATGAATAGAAGGTAAATTTATGTTATCAATTATCATCTTACAAGATGAATCATTGCTATCTATATATTCATCATTACTATAGTCTCTATCATCATGACTAAGCTCATTGTAATATTAAAAAATAAGGAAGGATAAGCTATATAATTAAAATTATAACAAATAGGTGCATTATGCAAAGAAGGTGTACTTAAAGAAATGAAGTAAGAGTTTATACTAAGTAATAAAGTGTATTAATTAAGTCCATAAAAGATGGAAAAAATATATGTGATCATATTTACATGGATAGTGTGATTCCATTCATGTTTAGTAAAATTCCATGAGAAAATCAAACATAATAGGGTAACATAGAAATTTTTTAAGCATATAATAATCAATGATGAATGAATGGATAGAAGTCAACGATAGAGAACTATGATGACCCATAGTATGAAAGAAATTTATTATCCAACTATATAGTGTTTTCTATTAAGCTATATAATAGACATGAATGAACACTAGAATGAATAATCAAATGACATGAAAATAGTATATATATATATATGGTCCATGATATGAATCTTAAATAAGACAAAATATATTAAAAATATACAAATTTGGTAAAATCTATGGTGAGAAGGCCTAGTACAAAGATAAGTAACATATTAAATCACAAAACCCTAAGGACTTTTAAAAATATATATTTGAAATGCTAGAAAATCTAAATTGAATGAAAATATAAAAATGTAATTAGGTTTTAATGGTTTGTTATTCTTGTTGAATTAAAAAAAATGTTATAAATAAGGTTAACTAATTTAGTTAGGTAAATAAACACAATTAAGAAAAAAATTAATCTAAGGATATGATGTGGAGTATAGATGGACTGGAATATAATATATTTCATCAAATAGTAACATATATTGAGCATGATCATATCATATATAGTCATTAATTATGAGAAAATAATTAGTTCTATGATTATTTCACATATTTTAATTAATAAATGAAACTAAATGGGTGAATCTTAGAATCTCAAGATATGCAAGACATTCATGTGTATACATCTGAGTAATAATATTCCTTCGTGTTGGGTCACTTTTGTACTTTTTACCTACATCACAATTGTGAAATCTCTATTCTATCAAACTTAACCTATCATGTTTTTTTACATTACACCTTATGAATTCCCTAAACAATATATTATAGATGATGATTATTATTTATCACACTTTTAGGATTTTCTTGTAAACTTGGTGGGATATTTAAATATCTTGATGAACGTCAATGTTCAAATATGCACATAAAATGTAAAAAAAAAATCATGCAATTCACATGCACTAGGATGAATCTAATTAAAGATTGTAGCTTCCTTAATTGATTTCAAAATTTTAATATAAAGGTAAAATGATTATTATTTTGTAACCAAGCAATATTAAGTAGTGGAATTTTTGATAAATAAGTCTCAAATTTATGATTTATAAAATAATAATATGATACATGTTCACAAAAAAAGGATGGTGGATATAGAAGCACACCCCTAGAGTCCATATGGGACCAATTCCTAGAACATAAAACATAAAAAGGATGCTAAGTGGTAGTAGTAGTAGCAAAGGCGAGAAGAAATGGGTTCTAGTCACTTGGTTTACCCCATACATAAGTAGATTTTGGGGTATCCATGGGATGGTCCCAACCCTTGCCATCATTATATTTATTTTCCTTTTCACATGCTAGTGATATTGCAAGAGAAATCCAAGGAAATTTATGTAATCAAAATAGCTAGATGCTCCACTAGAAAGCCACCTAGAGGTTACCCCCATGGAAGGTGGATAGGTGGAGCACTAAAAATTAAGCCATGACCAACCCCATTATTAATGGCAAAGGAGAAGCTTTTGAATGAGCAACACAATTACCACAAATAAAAAAAACTCTATCCCTCTTGGTGCCCATGAGGAGGTGAAGAAACCCAAGAAAAGGAGGGAGTTAGGGGAATTCTAACTATGACACAAGGGAATTTTTCTTAATGGCCAAGAAGCACATCTAGCTGAGCTAGTTCTAATAAAAAATTATTAGCTTGTACCTATATTTTTAAAACAAGTTAGAACAAATAATTGCTTTGGAAAAATTGAAATATGTTGCTCAAGAGACAAATTCACTAAGATTGCAAACTTTTTATCTGTCCATTTCTAGAAGTGAATCTCCACCTTTAACATATGAAAATTTTAGTTAAATTTGTGAGGGATATGAGGCTAATCCGCCATAATAATGAAATTCAAGGAGAAAGGCTCTAGCCAAAAGGGCTTAAAAAATTCATGAATCTAGGACCAAATTTTTTGGGCTCTAGGAAAAAACTAGAAGAGATTCTTAAAAGAGTCTGGCTATCCATAGAAAGGGAAACAAGGATCTCAAAAATCCAAATGAGAAAGTGTACATTCAACAAGAAGGCCTTAGAAAATAAGATAGTATGCCAAGTGGGAAAATTTTAGTTCTAGAATAATCAATTAAATGGTGTGAAATAAACTTTTCCACATAGAAGTGTTAGGGTTAGAAGGCAGATATCTAACAATTAAATGTAGATTTGATCAATAAAACAAAGAAATAAAACATACAGAAAATTATAGCAGAAACAAGACAACACAAAGAATTTAACGTGGTTCACCCGATCCGGGCTAGATCCAAAAAATTGTAGCCATCTAATGATTTTATTATCCAATGAAAAACATATTACAATCTCGCTAATAATGCCCTACTGCAACCCCCATCCCAACTGCTTATAACAAACTTTTTAGAAGCTTCCAGAATTAGGGTTCTACATAGTCATTTCTTTTTCTTTTTCAGTGATTTTTCCTTTTTCGGTGACCCCAATGAGGATACATGAAGAGTGTATAGTATAGCATGATCAATTGCCACATACCAACAAGAAGTGGGTGATTGCAAATGAAATCTCACATTTATGGTTGACAACATGGGTAGATGGGGAGAGAGCCAATGGTATCCATGTCAAGACTTATAATTGCAAAAGGTAGTGTTTAGATCCCACTTTCAATCTTTCCACCAAAGCTTATAGGAATAAATTTCAAATTTGTAAACCATATCAACCAAAATTGCCTCCATGACTATATCAAAATTTTCACAATCTTAGTTAGAAAGATGGAACTTAGCCTTAGTTTTACTCCATGACAGAAGACTCATAGAAGTTCTAGAGAATAAATTTCCAACAAACATTGAATTCAATTTTTTGTGAAATCTCAAGGCCTACACCTAAGGCTATGCTAGAGGGTGACCTTGATCTTGTAGAATGAGGGACCAGTAGATATTCTGCTAGTTGATTGAAATATCACAATAGAAGCCTAAACCATTCAAATACAACCTATGGTTTAATGGATTTTCAAGCATTCCAAACACTCTTGAAACCTTGAAGCAGTGGAATTTGATTAGAATTTTGAATGCAATGAATGCTCTTTCATGCATAAACATAACATGAAAGTGTGAAATTTCTACAAAATCAACTTGAAACCAAATTGTAAGATGTCACTACAAAGCTAAATGTTTTATTTTTATATTTGACATTTAAGTGGATCAAGATTATGGCTAGAAGGTCCACCTTGCATCCTTGAATATGACATGGGTTAGATAGTCAATTTGGCTCACTATTCGATAGGATTGGATTATGGATAGTAATTAGATTAATGATCAAAATTACATAGGTAAGCCAATTGGATTGACATTATCTGCACATAAACATGAGGATAAGTGGTAAGCATAGGATAAGGTGTAAGAAAAATGAATTACATGGCCCGATTATGAAAAAAATATGCAATTGATTATGGCAAGAGGCATTCTACAATGGTAGCAAGGTATGGAGTTGTCTGTCATGGCCATGTACATAAAATCTACAACATAACCAACAAATATTTAATAATAAAACTAAAACTATAAAATTTAATTGACCTATACTCTAATGAAAAACTTAGGTAATTATATTTTTAACTTAAGCAAAAAAAATTACACAATTATTAAAGTAAAAACAAAACAAAAAAAATGACTTTTGGAAAAATAAAATAAATTTTTAAATTTAAATTTAAATTTATGTGTCTATAAATATAGATAGACTAAAGAAAATAATTATAAAATAAGATAAGATAAATATATAACGTATATCAAATAGGTGGATTGATATCTCTTGAGCAATCAAAGAGAAGGCGACTAGAAAGCGAAGGATCCAATACAAATATGGCTGGCATGCGCAATTGGTTATGCTATTATCGACACATTCAAAGAAAAAAGACTATAAAAATATAACTGAAACAAAGGGTGGCGATTTTATCCATACGAAACCGTTCAATGATATATTGTATCAGCTAATATGCCGAGGCCGGCCTGCAAAAGAGTAATGTTTTTCTCGGTTTATGAGACAGATTTCTATTTCCTGTGTTTCTTCTGTCAGAGACGGAAGAGTAAAGTCTTTTGGTTTGCCCGTGAACAATTTGTCTCAACTTGCTTTAGCAGATTGCTTTTGTTTTCACATAGAAAGGAAAAATTAAATTGAAGGCGGAGTTCGCAATGAAAACATAGACGATGAGAATGAGCAGGACAGTCCAGATGCTATTTAATGAGCTGCATGAAACATGGGTTCTCATCTGAGCTACGCCATCTTCTCCGATTTGTTTTGGAAAAAAGGTAAAGAGGAAGGATAAATGGCAATGAAAATGGGTAGCGCAGAATTGGTTAGAAAGGTGGTTATACTGTTAATGGCAATAATAATAATGGTGAGTATTAGCGTGGCTTCAGCACAAGCAGGACCATGCTCTAAATACCTGTGCGTCAACGATGGTGGTTGTTCAGGATATCCAGCCACCCCTAAGTGCTGCAACATCGGCGACTGCGGGAGCGGAATTGGATATTGTGACACTACATGCTAATTACCAACTGCTCCTATGCCTTCTCTCGCCCCATAAAATAATCCAGATCATCAGTTTGCTGTGTTTCATTTGTGTCTGTTTATGTGTTTGAGGAGGATGCTTACAATCCTCTCCCATTCGTTTACCCAATTGTTGTAAGGTTCGCTTTGATGTCGCTGCTTTCCAACAACTGAAAATTGTTGTTGAAAAGTGTTTTATTGTGGATTGCGTTGTAACTCTTGAGGTGGCAGCTGGCCCTGTGTGGTATTTCTGAATATCTATATTGTGGAGTAAAATTGTTTTCTTCTTACTTAAGATAGATGTATTCCATAAAAATTTGTATTTGTATTGTCTTTTACTTAGTTGCCTTGATTGAGAATGCTCAATTTGTGTTTACAAATTATATGCTTGTTATTTATACAAAGCAATTTATTCCAAAGGATTTGTTGAATATGATCCATCAATGTTTCAGATGTTGGTGATCTACTTTGGATATCATCCAACAGTATGAAATCCCTTAGTTACATGCATATAGGAAAATATTAAAATTCTAGAGATTATTAAGATTTACTAAAAAATATCTATTTGTAAATAATTTAAAAGTCGGATTGATTTCACAACTACTATTTTGGGGTGATCCTTCTCGATGTGTATAAGTGAATTAGAAGAGGATTCGAATTATTGCACTAAATCTATTGAGAGGATGTATACAATATTAATAGAAGGTTTATTAAGGGATTTTCACATACAAAACACCCTTAAACCATAGGTTTTAAAATTTAGGTATTGTAGGGATTGATAGAGAAAAATAAATTTGTGATTAGCCTAGAAAGGTAATTAGGTGATATTTTATAATATAAATTTCACATTTTTTCACATACATTTGTTGGAGGATGTGGTGTTTGAGGAGAAAATATTGGGGTCATAATAATATCAAAGGGGAACTCCCTAAAATTGGGGGCATGAAGTTCATAGATTTAGAAAGAAAACCCATCATGATTTAGCCCAAGGTACATGGTAAAGCAACACATGTGCTCTTGTCGATAAGATATATGAGCATACACATTTATTTACCATTTCTTTGTGAATTAAATACATATCACGTGTTGGAATTAATCTTTAGAGAGATGATTCAGCTACATAGGTTGCATAAAATATTGATCAATGATAGAGTTTGTAGTTTTGTTAATTTATTTTTTAGGGATTGTGCTAAGGAAAAATAAGATGACTAGGAAAATTGTAAAATTAAACTAATTAAGGATAAGTAATTTGCAACATGCCCAATATTTCCAACAATAAATTAATAAATTGACATTATGAATATAAAATTTATGACATAAATCCCATAGCTATTTCCATTTAGCAATTTCATGTCCATAAATAAAAACAAATCTAAATATATATTCATTTCCAAATGTCAATAGTCAATATACAAAGTTTGACTTGGCACTCAATCACCATATAGTCAATACAATAATTACATCAATGATACAAGTACATAAAAGAGAATTCCAAAATTCCTCTTTGACAGCTCACCTCCACTGGTGGACGAGAACATGGTTGAGGTGCTTTTCCACCCAACCACGAAGCAATGCTTCCCTAAAATTCTTAGTCCATCGAAGAATACCCGACCCTGCATGGAACACTTAGCAAGAGATATAGTTTGCAAGGTGAATCTTGTGTGTGCCTAACTACATGCATTTCTATCTACTATTAGAACATGCAAGTTCCATGTTAGGTAAATAAAATACAATAGAGAGAGGATAAATAATAAACAGTCTGTTCCGTAATAAAAATGACTGCAAAGCTGTACCCAAACTGATGTTACATAAATAAGGAGAAAATGTGTCTCAACTTTGCAAATTACATAAGGTATTATTCAACCGATGACGAGGAAGGGGATCCACCATGAGGGTCCTAGAATCCAACCCCATTTTATGAGGGTATTGCATTACGTTGTGTATTGTGATATATTCCGAGAGTCTCATATGAAGGTTTCAGATCTCTCGAAAGTGGTGATACTCATCTAAGCAAGCTTGCTCTACGTTATTATAAATCTTTGTGATTTCAATAATATATTGGGTTTCTTTGGAGTGTGGGGTATTCTAAAAATATTTTTCCCCACAAATCATTGTGTTGTGGTATGCATGTGATATTATTTTTATTTTTAAGTTTTTGTAACTATAAAAGATCTATAAAAGTTTACTATTAATCCTCTTCAAGGTTAGAATAGGAAGTTGTTTTGCTACTTAGCTTTCTTATAATAAAATTCAAATTAGATTTGGAAAAGTAAATCTACACTTTCTAGCACTCATTCCTAGAAGAAAAGATTTCCATAACAAAGGTGTATCACTCCCTTCTAGACCATCTACTAACATCATAATTCTAGTGTGCTATAGTCTATCTTAGTACTCTTGTTTCATTCCATTTCAATATCATCAATAAATATTCCATCTAAAATATGGTATGAAAATTCATCTATTCATCATAGAACTATCTTTCCATTATGATTTGTATTGCAATTCAACACTATTCCATTTCTACAGTACTTTCCTTTGCAAATGAAGTTAAACAATCTTAATCAATGAGTAATTCAAGATGAAATCAGAAGGTATACCGCATTTATGTGCACATGCATAAATGAAGAATCTATACATGTACACGTATATGCCTAAAAATAAACATAGTTTTGGAATATGTGTATACATTCTGAAATATTAAAGAAAAATCTTCATTACATGCAGGTTTCCATATTCAGAAAAAGTATCAACTTCATTTAGGTGTTCCATTTGATCTTTTAGTAACAACTAGTCTCAATTAAGATACAAAAGGAATCATTAAAACAACAATCACTTGTCTCATGTGGATCATAAATCAATTCAAAATGGAGCCTGGATAATTTACAAGATCAAGATTAATCAATCCCAATGAAATAAAACAAATTTAACAGAATAAAAGCATCCTTCAGCCTGAGATAATGTAAGGTTTTGTATTCATTCTATTTCCAACCAAAATATGTTCACATATCGTTTAGTTTTTATTCTCCACCTTATTATTCATTTAAAAATTAGAACACTATAATGTTGGTTGCTTTGTTCTAACAATAATTATATTTCAATAAAGGTGTTGATAAGCATGTTATCACGTGTACTCGATAACATGATATCGGTTATCATTAAGTACCTTTGATTAATGAGCTGCTATGAAACAGGGTTTCATCTCGAAATACACCATCTCTCTAATTTTTTTTTGGAAAACTAGAGAGGAAGGATAAACGGCAACGAAATGGGTAGCGTAATTGGTTAGAAAGGTGGTTATAGTGTTAATGAAATAATAATAATGGTGAGTATTAGCATGGTCAACACAAGCAGACCATGCTCTAAATAATTGCGTATCAACGATGGTGGTTATGCAGATATCCAATGCACCTAAGTGTTGCAACATTGTCGATCGGGTGATCGAATTACATATTATGCCACCATATGCTACTCACTAACCTCCTTATGCCTTTTTCTCACCCCATAAAATAATCCGTATCATCAGATAAGTTGTGTTTCATTTGTAACTGCTTATGTGTTTGAGGAGGATGCTTACAATCCTCTCCCATTCGCTTACCAAATTGTTGTAAGGTTTTCTTGATGTCATCGCTTCAACAACTTAAAATTATGTTGAAAGTGTTTTATTATGGACCCATTATACCTTTCAGGTGGCGCTGGGCCTATGTGTGGTATTTCTAAATATCTATATTGTGGATTAAAATTGTTTTCTTGTTACTTAAGATGGATGTATTCCATAAAAAATGTATTTGTATTGTCTTTTATTAAGTAGCCTTGATTGAGAATGCTCATTTTTTGTTATTTATACAAAGCAATTTATGTCAAAGGATTTGTTGAATATGATCCATCAATGTTTCAAATGTTGGTGATCTATTTTGGATATTATCCAACAGTATGAAATCTCTTAGTTACATGTATATAGGAAAATATTTAATTTTTAGAGATTATTAAAATTTACTGGTGTACACTATATTTGTAAATAATTTAAAAGTCAGATTGATTTGACAACTACTATGTTGGGGTGATCCTTCTCGATGTGCATAAGTGAATTAGAAGAGGATTCAAATTTCTCTGGTATAGACTTTCCCTATTGCACTAAATCTATTGAGAGGATGTATACAATATTCATCGAAGGTTTATTAACGGATTTTCACATACAAAACACCCTTAAACAATTGGTTATAAAATGTAGCTATTGTAGGGATTGATAGAGAAAAATAAGTTTGTGATTAGCCTAGAAAGGTAATTAGGTCATATTTTATATTATACATTTCACATTTTTTCACATGCCTTTGTTGGAGGATGTGGTGTTTGAGGAGAAAATATTAGGGTCATCATAATATCAAAGGGGCACTCCATAAAATTGGGGGCATGAAGTTCATAGATTTAGAAACGAAACCCATCATGATTTAGCCCAAGGTACATGGTAAAGTTACACATGTTCTTGTGGATAAGATATATGAGCATACATAGTTATTTACCATTTTTTTGTGAATTAAGTATATATCACGTTTTGAAATTAGTCTTTAGAGAGATGGTTCGGCTACATAGATTGCATAAAATATTGACCAATGATAGGGATTGAAGTTTTGTTAATTTATTTTTTAGGAATTATCTCAGTATATATAGGTTTCAAGTTTGTCCCAAACATAAGTTATTAGGAACAATTAGTTAGATAAAAAAAAGGTGAATAAGTAGGTAGAAAAACTCTAGTGGGAAGATGTCTTAGAAAAGAATAGAAGGGTTATATGGTTTCATATAAAAGAGGATCAAAGAATCATGTTCATATGGATAAAATATACCATCATCATCACAAGGATCAAAAGGTCAAGAAGGAGAGGCATGATGGTATATTTGGTTAATGGGAACCTACCTAGAGAGGCTATTATAAAGGAAAAATCAAATGACTAGGAGAATTCTAAAATTAAAGTAATTGAGGATAAGTAAATTTAGGAAGAGTAGACTTGTAATATCTATTTTTCAATCAATCTTTTTTATCAAACAAAAGGATAATCCTTATCTTTAGCGAGCTAAGGTAAGGCCTAATTACACTTATTCATCATCCTATAGGTGCCCACCAGCATGTTGGAATATACAAGAATTAGGAAAAATATAAGAGAAAATAACAAGAACAAGTGAACAATGAAAATCATGTATTTAGTCTACCAAAATCACAATGAGTACAAAACCTTGCATATATAGGCAAGAAAGAGGCAATCCACCTATCATATGGATTGAAAAGTTCCCCATGATGTGTTACGAATGAGGAGACCAGTGTCCTATAGGTGTCAACCTTGGGATGAATTGGAATGGGAAAACCAACAACCTATTTGACCAAGTCATAAACCTTCATGGCAAGTGTTGAGTGACCTTTTAGGTGAGATGGAAATTCTTCCAACCTCAAAAAGGTGGGACATGAGTTTTAACAAATAACTTGACAACCTCTAGAGGCCTAAAGGTTGCACATTCAATTAGAAAAGATGTTTTCTAACCTCATCAACCTAAGAGGGGAGACCAAAAAAATTATTCACTCTAACACACCCTCTTAAGTGATACTTGGGGAGATCAAAAGAGTGCAAATAAATAGAAATGGGTCTTGACTATGAGGCCATGTTAGTTAACCATGTACAATGCATTCTCTCACAAATGGAGAAAATATAGAAAACCCAATGGGAGGAAAAATCCTCTCCAAAAAGAGAAAGAGAAGCATTTAAGACCTTCTGAAAAGATACCCCTTGATGATAGGAACATGATGATGAAGAACTCCTTAAGCATACAGAAGTTGTAAAATTTGTCGATGATGAACTGCGTCTGCTAGAGAAATGAATATCCAAGAAATTTAGATCAAGATAAGAAATACAAAACACTACATGAGTGAACATAGGAACACTACTAAACAATTTACACAAAGTCAATCAAACTTTGTGAAGTTGAAAATACAGATAGTACTGTGATTAGGAGTACTAGAATCTCAAAATGTGATCTATTGAAATAATATCCCATATGAGAGATCAAGATAGAAGGTTCACGCACTCTCCAAAAGAAGATTCCCGTGGTGCTTTACGAAAGAAGCATTGATAGTCTTTAGAGCGTATCATTATCATTCATATCTTCCAAACGCCTTCATATATCATTATGAAACTCCAATGTAGAATGCATCTTGTAGTCTCAAATCTATGTACAAAGTCCTATAGTGATATATTTTCTTGAGATAGAATTCAGACCAAAAAACTTACATATGGAGTAAGTGTATAAACATGACATTGTTACCCAAGCTATTGGTAATTGTAACTTCCCAACCATACAACATTTTCAACTAAAACCTTTTCAGTGGATGCAACTGATGACAAGATAGAAAATTTTATTAGCTTCTGAGTAAATTCTACAAAATAAGATAATCCAGATTGAAATACCAAAGCAACAGACTTCCATTGCCGGAGCAGTTGAAAATTGACAAACATCAAAGTTCCATTGTGGAAATTATCCAAATTCCATTGCTGATTGCATGTGCAGGATCATGATGGGGCCAAAAGTGGTGATATGTAAGATATGATGACCCATGTGGCTGGATAACCTTTTTTTTACCCAAACTTGATGAAATGAAAGTGGCTTTAAAGGAGATTCTCACCTTTCCACCTATATAAATTATGCTTTACTTTGAATTTAATAACAATTATTATTCATTTTCATTTGAATTACAACTAAAGTCCTCGATGAGAGGTTGGAGCTTTCAAATGGTATCACATATTTTGAATCCTGAAACATGTGCATCACATTCTATGCTTTGCATACCATAGGATTAAAAAAAGAAAAATTGAATTTCATGAATTTTTGACCAAGTTAAGGTGGTCAGACATACGATTTTTTATATTTTTTAAAAGTTAATAAAAAATTCATAATTAATTATTTACTTGGGAAAAAATTACAAAAAAATATGCATCACATCAGGAAATGAGTCCTCTACTTATATCTAAAATATTATAAAAAAATATTTATCATTTTATTGAGGTTAGGGTGGTTAGACAGACACCTATTTCTTATTTTTCCCTAAAATTTAAGTTCTATTGCATTGAAATTTCAAATTCACCAAATAGATTTTTTAAAGTAAACCTAGTAGTTTAGAAACTAAATTCAATTTTTACAGATTCTATTCTTACATATTTTTGAAATAATATAGATAACTTATTCAAATTTTTACGTCAAGTTGCCTAACTTCTGATTTTTCTAATTTTGCCACTTAAGGGCCTTTTTTCCATGATGATCCTGCACATACCTTGACATTAATCACAACCTATCACTTTCCAACACCTCCTTGATCTAGCTAATCTATATGCCCCAACCCTTAGGTGATCTATATAGTTTTACAAAACATGTGCATGATTTTAACATAAAAAAACACATATGTGTTTTGCTTAGTTTTGGGCTTACAATGGATTTAACTTACCAAAACCCTATGCACATAACCCTAACACCTATACACTTAACCCTAAACTCTATACCCATAACCCTAAGCTCTATAGCCATATCCCTAAACTATAGATACCCTATACAATCAGCCCTCAACCCTATCCCTCAACCTTAAACCATAGACTCTAGAGAGAGGTTAGATAAAGAGAGGTAGTTCAAGGGAACTAAAGTCTATACCCTATACCCTATACCATTAGTTCCCTAAACCTTATGTAGGCTCAACTCTAGGAAATAAATCCAATACGTTAAACCTTTAACTATATACTCAACCCTATACCCTCAACCCTAAAACCTAAACCATATACTATAAACCCTAAACCCTATCTATCAACTGTAGGCCTTAAAGCCTATAGTCTAAAACCTTAATCCTCAAACCTATACCATATACCCTCATGACCCTAAACACTATCCCTCTTGACCTTAGACCCTAAGGCCTATAATAAACCCTCAAGAATATACACTCATCCCTAAACCCTATATCATATACCCTAAAACCTAAACCATTCCCTTAACCCTAATCGCTAAAGTGTATGGGATGAACCCTGGATCCTATACACTTAATCATAAATGACATGTACCCTCAACCCTATACACTATATATCATATACCCTCAACTCTAAACCCTACACTTATCCCTAGGTCATAAAACCTATACACTCTACCCTAAGCCTTATACCTTCAACCCTCAAGGTTCATATACCCTCAAAACTAAACCTTACAACTCAATATTATACTATCAACACTAAATCATATACCCTATATCATCAACCATAAACCCTACACCCTACAACCTAAACCCTAATACATAATCCTTATACCCTATATATTAAACCCTAGAACCCAACATTAATAATTTAACACTAAAACCTACATAATTAAATTTAATCCTTAAACCCTCAACTCTCAACTCTCCATAAACCATCAAGAACATGATGCTTAGATAGATGTAGAGAGAGTTAGAGACTGAGGTTTAGGGAGAGAGAGAGTTGGATAGTTAGATTCAAGAACATTATTTTTTTAGTGCAGTCCAAAACATGCTCACCTTTGGCATAAGGAAAATATATTATACAATGAGTTCTATAAGGCTAACTATAAAATATAACTTGAGTAGATCAAAATCTAGATATATATCATGTTTATCAATTCATTATAGGAAAAAAAAACTATCTATGGATTATTACTAAAGGTGATCTTATGGTTTACTAAAGGGAAACCACTAAGAGGACTAATTTACTCCAAACGATCTTATTACAAAAGGGGTATTATTATTATTTTTACATAAGTGGACAAATTAACTCTATAATAGAACTATTAGTATTAAAATCCTCCTATTTCAAAAATGAAAGCTAATTGAATGCACACTTATAATGCTTATAATAACCAATTATTATCTTGTTTAATTTATGATATAATGTTTTGCATATATATTATCAAAGTGAGAAAGTAAAAATAGATTTTAGATAACAATAGTCTAATACTTAAACATAAAATTGAGATTGTGTTGATCTTCCTTTGCATACATAAATACATAGTTTCCCAATTTTAAATTTTAAATATATAATCATAATGTCGACTATACTAATTTCCTCTAAAATAAGATACTTGATGATTTTTTATATTCCATCTTCAAGAATTTCATTTTCTTTGCATGATTCATGAACAAAAGATTTATTTATTATCTTTATTTGTTTAATTGTAATTTTACAAAACACATACTTGTTTTGGCTTGCACGAAACACGTGCGTGTTTTGGCTTGCATGAAACATGTGCGTGTTTTGGATTGCATGAAACACGTGCGACATTATGTTTGGCTTACACAAAACACACACGTGTTTTGGCTTGCAAAAAATATGTACATTTTTTGGGTTTGGCTTGGACAAAACATGTACATGTTTTGGCTTACACAAAACACACGCATTTTGGCTTGCAAAAAAAACTTACGCATTTTAGCTTGCATAAAAAATGTTTGTGTTTTGTCCTATACTTAGGCTTGGATGGCTTAGTTACCTCATTTTCATTTGATTTTCTCCTCCATTCTCATTTCCCAACCTTCTAGTCATCAAGTTTACACATTATTCATCAAATCTCAGTAAAATTACCAGCATAATTTCACACACCTTCTAAGCTTTGTAACCATATAATTTTTTTGTAGATTTGAACTACATTAACACATTTTTTTTAATTTCTTTCACTAATGTTTCCATATATATCAGAGACATATGTATTGACTTTTTTTAATAACATTTGACCTACTTATCAAAATTAGAAAAAAATATATAATAATTTCTACGCTTCATTCATTATACATTGAAAAAAAATTGCATTATTAATTATTTTGGTGCAATTTATGTGACGTGCATGCTCAGTGATGTGATTTTTAAGATGCATCTACTTTGAAAAATCATAACATAAATTAATCAATAAAAAATTACAAAAAAATATACAACTTCTATTTCTCACTCTTAACTATATTTCTACCAAAGAGTTTTTGAAAATAATAAATGCAACTAAAAAAATGGAAGCGCACACACCAGACACTATGTTATGTTTTCGTAAAAAAAAAAATGAACACTTTTGTGTGCACAAACCTTTTGATCCTCTTAATCTTATCTATTTTTGGAAAACTTTAGAATTCTAGAAACCAGATTCAGAGTACTAGAATTCTTGTTCTTTTGGTATCTTCAAACTTTGAGCACATGAACCTCAAATCACTCCTCCAAGTTTAGGTTTAGCTGATTTCCAAATCAAAGTGGCCACTTTTGACCCCATTTTTGTGCACCATCTTGGTGCACTTACACTCTCATCTCTCCATATTATTATAGAGATAACATTAATAGAAAAGATAGTTCTAAAAAAATAAAAATAAACTATTATTATTCATATTTATGATTTGATTGATTGGTTTAAAGTGGAATTGGTATATTGGAATTAAGGGAGCATCCTCAGAGACATGTTAACTTTATTGATGGTCTAAAGAAAATTGCATATGTTTATTCAACTTGTTATAGAACTTATTTTCATCAATAATAGTCCACCAAACAGTGTATGCACAACTCCAACCTAGACTTTTGTCTTGTGAATATTTATAACTTCATTGAAACAAGTAGCATAAATTTTAGTGTATTCAATATAATTGAATTAAGTATTAAATGTTTGATTATTTCTATTTTTTATATTAAACTAATGCTTTTCCTTTCGGTGGATATAAAAAATATTTATCATTCATTTCCCTTATAAGGAATTGGCCTTTTAATAAGACTAACTATTCTATTGCATCCTTTCTTTCCTTGTAGATATGGTTATTTCAACCAAAAAACTTCAATGAGATTATTATGCTAATGATATAGTTCCTATATAACTTTTTAAAGGAAAATATGAAACTAAAGTTCTTGTGTTTGGTTTTATATTTTTCTCTCCCATTATAATAATTTAGGATGATTAATGAGTTAATAATTTTTGTAAGAAATATGTAGCTTAGATATTATATAATAGACATATGTAAGAAGAGAAAAATAATAGCGATTTCAGTAACTTATAGTAATAGATTAAAATGGGAATGAGTATTTTTGAAATTCCCTTAAAATGGAACATATCTTGAATTGGCTATGAAGTATTCAGGGTAGTGCATTTTTTTATTTTTTAAATAAATTTTATTCTCCTTCCTAGTGTCTTGAATAGAGATTTATTTTATAATGGATCTAAATTCATTATGTAACATAGAATATTGTACACTCTTGAAGAAAGAGGCAATTTCACACTTAATTTGGACCTATTTTGGCACCCTTGCTTTAATTGATCTTTAAAATTACCATTTATGGGCCCCTAGGACTCACTATTTTGGATCTTGAGGCTTATTCCACTCAAAAATAATATAAATCCCAACAAATAACACTTAAATCATTCAAATATCAAAAAACCACCTCAAAAACCTCAGGTGGGACCCATTCTCCACCATGGGTGAATGAGTCCCCTATGGTGGGACCCATTCACCAAGGATGGTGAATGAGTCCCCTCTGGTGGGACCCATTCGCCAAGGATGGTGAATGAGTCCCTTTTGGGGCATTTTTCAATTTTGAGCGAGAAATTCACCAACCTAATTCAAATTTATGATGGATGTCAACCTTTGAGGTCTAAATAATGATCAATTAGGTATTGATGCATATAAATATAAATCTTTAGGTCATTTTTCATAACATCTAGCCATTTTTTACAAACAAATTCAAGAGTCAAGTATTGAATATCTTTCACAAGATCATTCACATGTCCATTTACAACAAAGTTGAAGCTTTAGGGCACCATTTAGGGATTTTTGCAAGTATTCAAGCTTACTTTTTATTCTAGATCAAGCATTGTCAAGGTTTGATCATGGATGCCATTAGAGAATCATGAAGAATTCTAGGTTGGAGAGATGCAACTAGCCATCAAGCCAAGCCTAAGGACTTATTTTCTAAGTGAATCCATCTTTCATTTTCTCTCTATCTTTAGTCTAAGGAAGGTTCGCATGCCATTGAGATTGATTTCTATGTGATTTAGGATCTCTTAGAGTAAGTCTTACATTGTTCAAGTTTCATTTATGCATCTTATTCTTGCATAATAGAATAGGGTTGCATCTTTCTTTAGATTTCCTAGTCTTAGACACACTTAGGGCTAGGGTTTTGCTTCATATTTCATTATTTATTTCAAGGTTTAAATACCAAACTAGGGGTTTCACCAAGAAAAACCCCCCATTAGAAATCAAAATATATTTTATTTTTTAGGTGTTTTCTTAGAACCAAATGGGTTTCAATCTAGGAACGAAGTGTAGGTGTTCGAATACAGATCTAAGATTTCAATTTTTGGAAAAGTGGAAAAGGACATACACCATAAGTGATGTATGAGTCCCAACGAGGTAATTTTTTAAAATATATTATAGTGTAGTACCCCTCCTTTTACTAGTTGGATTTATTATCTTTCTATGCGTTGATTTGCTACTTGTGACTATGATGGTACTGTTATTGTTTGAGTTGGATAGTAGACATTTGATGATGTGTATTCCATTAGTAGACATGATTATTTTATAGGACATTGTGGTTGGTAATGCTAGTTGATTTTCAGAATTATGATATAATGCAGTGATTTAATTAGATATGTTATGAGATGATTGTTAGTTAGAAATGTTGATTTACTGGTTATATTATTATAATTGTTAGAATAGGTGTGATGAAGGACAATATGGCATCACTCGTTCGCGAGTGCCCTGCTATGTTGCGATTCCTTCTCACAATGCAGTATTTTGATTTAATGCTTTGATATATATGTATATATGCACATGTACACAACTTCGTTTGTATGCAGGATTGCAGGTATAAGTCTCGATTCCACCTGCTTCGGCAGGACAGGGCGAGCACCAAATAACCCAACGGATAAATGTTGATACAGAGGTGACGATGAAGTCCTCCCGTTCCATGATGTCAGGTTGTCTCATTTGTTTGGTATGGTTGCGGATTTTGGGTAATTGTTGTCCTTGTCTGTTGTGTTTGTGTTTTGTCTTATTTTATTTATGAGGGCATTTATAGTCATGATTTATCTTATTGAGTGAATTAAATTATTTATTTTTAATGCTGGATTATATAGTAATTAAATATTTAATTATTTTAATTATTTTGAAAATCATATATTGCAATTAATTAATAATTAAATATTAAATATGGCTTAATTATTTTAATCAATTAAATTGGTGGTGGATAATTATGTGAATAATTTATTTAAAATAAATAGGTAATGTGAGGTGCAAGAAAAGTTGCAAAACAGGAATTAAAGCAATAAAAGAATAAAAAGATAGTGTGAGCCAATAGGAATTGAGAGTTGGGAAAAAGCTTGTTTTAAAGAATTGATTTTTCTTTTATTCTGAGATTTTTGGAGAGCTTGAGAGAGATGAGGAATATCTTTTTATTTAATCATGAATTTTTTTGGGAAGCACACACACACACACACAGAAGAACAGAAAGCTGAAGTGCTCCAGGGATTGTTGAGTTCGTTCTGGACTACGGATTGGAATCGGATTCGAGGGCATCTTCAGATTTGCATTGGACTCCAGGTTCCTCTCGTAGTTTTTTTTCTTCTCGTATTTTTTTTTATTTCTCTGTTCGTTTCTGAAAAGAAAAATAGATCTTATTAAAATAATTTTTGGTGAGCATAGAGAACTTCTGTTGAAAACTGAAACTAGGGCAAATTATTAGATTAGAAAACAAAATGAATCATAGTTATTATTCTGTACAAATTCTTGTCAAGACAAAAAAACTCAGGTCTTCTGAAACATTCTATTTAAACAAAAAAAATAGGATTGGAAAAAGAATAATTTAGTTATTGATGGGAAATATAATTGAAATTGTCTCAATATGTTGATCTATGAAAGATCTATATAGTGTTCTGTATTTTTCACCCTGATTATTATACTTATGCAAATCAGATATATACACATAATATATATATATATATATATTCTTTTATATATATATATATACATATATTCATATGTATATATTAATTTATATGGACCTTTTATATTTCTTTAAATTTTAAGCGTCGGCCGTCGGCCGTACGCTGGTCTTTTAAATAAAAATTTTATTGATGAAACCGAAAATTTTCATTTTCGTTTCCCAAAATTTTGTTTGGAAAACAAAATTTAAATAAAGGAACTTTTTTGTTGCGGAGGGAGGGCGAAGGGCGGCCCGAAGCCGTACCACTCGACACCGCCCTGGCGAGGCCCCAGCCACCGCCCGCGGCGGGTCTTAGGCGCCCGATGCTTAGCGATCTTAATAATAATGACTATTGTCTTATGTGAGTCCCACTAAAACTACCAGCGTGAGCTGATCAGGGGGCCCTGACCATAAAAAGTGTATGTGTTTTAATTTTTTTTTGTTTTGTTTTATTTTTTATTTTTAATTTTTATGTATTTTATTTATATATATATATATATATATATATATATATATATTTTAACATGTTTTTTTTTTAATTTCATTTAAAAAAAAAAATAATAATAATAATTATGATGTGTTTATTTTAAAAATAAATAAATAAATAAATTGAGTAAGTAATTAATTAAAATAAAATAAAACTATATTTCAAATGAAATTATAGTTATTTATTTTAATGAAATTTTATTAGGTTTTAAGTATATAGTTGTATTGTATTTAAAGGGATAAATTGGTATAAAGTTAATTAATTATTTGTTTTTTTTTATATAGTTTATATGGGCAATGTTAAGTATTATTTTGATGAAATAGATAATTAGACAAGAATTAGCCTTTTATTTGTAATTGTGATTTTTATTGAAACGATCATTTTAGTTACGTAATTGGGATTGGAATCGAACTTAAATGTGCATTTTGGCAAGATGTGATGTGAGTTTTCCCATTGCGTGATATGTTTAGCCTTATTGTTTTGTGGTCGATGTGGGAACCCTATCGTATTTTAATCCTGTTCCAGAAGCTTGTGATTTAAGTGTATTATCCTTGTTTATGCTTTTGAGCGTTATTGGGGTTATGTTAGGAAGGGTTGGACGGGTTTGCAAGTTTGTTGCTTATGTGCAGTTGCGAGATGGTTAATGCCTCGTGTTTTGGATTTTGGTTTTATGACTTATATGTGGTAGTCCAACCCTTACCTGTTTTGAGATTTGTTAGGGGTCATAGGTGGGAGAGTGGCTCTTCGTGGGCGTCGGCGCCTCGGATGAGGAAGGGCCAGGATAACCCTCGAAGGAGTAGTAAACAAGTGATAACCTAAACAATAGATTTAGGGGGTTGGGTAGTTTTAAAAACACAAGATAATAAAACTTTGGATTCCTCGGCTATGCATTAGGGCTACCTTAGACTAGTGATAGACTGAG
>VDFB02097355.1:0-14727 GCA_007258455.2 Sequoia sempervirens
AAATTATAGTAAACTAAGTTGAATATAAGTAGAATTTATATTGTAATAAGAGGAGTAATCAATTACTACTTGATTGATGTGTTGACTATTCATTTTGTAAGAGTTTATAATTCATTGAACTACATATTTTTTAAGTATATTACCTATTGTAGTAGATCTAATTTGAATTAAGATTCATTTATTGGTGGCTTTTTTAGTTAAATAAATGAAAATAAGCAATATCCCTAATTAGGGATATTATAGTGGTATCAAGGCCATGGTCTTTCCATATTATATGGAAAAATATCAAAGATTTACTTTTTCTAGTTGATAGAAAGAATTTAGAGGAAGATGTTATGGATTGTCTAGTTACTAATGATGTAATTGGATAGGCTAATAGAATATCAAAATGACACACAAGAACTATTTATTAAAATACAAAGGAATATAAAAGAGTTGAGAGAGAAAGAGCCAAGACCAAAAAATAAAAATATTGTTATAGGGGAAATCAAGGAGTGAGATTCAAAAGATTCATTCATGAAGGATGGAGATAAGTCAAAATTAGATTCATATGAAACCCAAGATAACTTTATTAAAGAAAAAATTAAATTATAAACCAAGGATTACCAAGAGGAACACATTACTAGATTTATTAATACCATGGATCTAAATCTATCCTAAGACAAATCTTTCAAGACAACAAGAGAATAATTCCCATATCTTGCAAGAAATGAAGATGAGTTAAAAAAATAAATTTTGAGGAAAATTTTCTTCTCATGCAACATATGCGAAGATAGGAAAAATTCATATCATGGAGGTAATGTTAGATAAATATTTTTAAAATTATATATACACTAGAGAAAAATTATAAGATAGGGATAAAGAAGAATCTATAGAGCATAATCCAAAAGAAGAAGAAAGACCCAAACCAAAGTTACCAAAAATTGAGAAGTAACACATAAGTAAGCAAGGAAAAAAGAATATTCCATACAATTTGAATGTGAAGGATCCTTGATAGAAAAAACTATGTTAATAACTTCTAAATAAATTGCATTAATGAAGCTAAGGAGAAACATGCATTATAGATTGAATGTAAATGTTTATAATTGAAAATAATCTTATGAAGTTTGAGCCTCTACACCATAAAATAGAATTTTAGAATTACCATATTGATAGGCAAATAACTGAAGGAAATGCTTTCTACTCTAACACTTAAGTTCTTACTCAAAATGATGATTGTATTGAAGTAAATTTCTTACTTAAAGAAGGTAAGTTCTTTGGCTACTCCTATTATTTAATCTCAAATAAGAGTAAAAACATTTATGGTAGTTATCTCATTCTTATCATCATGGAAAGTCTAAGAAGATGAAAATAATGAAAGACATATAACTTACAAATCCAAAAGAAAGCATGCATAAGGGTTTAGGATTTGACTAATAATTTTTTCTAAGAAAATATAGTAATGATAAATAACCTTATTCAAGAATATTTATGTAGTATGGTATGGGATTCAAGAAATATTGTCATATGTGAAGATTCAAACTTTTAATAATTTTAATATCATTTTTTTGGTAAGTTCATCAACCTAGACACTTGGCTAAGAGGAAGATCTAAATTGATTAACTAAGTATAGGTGATGTATATTAATGTATAAATATACATGTGTGTGTATTGCATATACCTGCATCTATTTATATATGTATGTATGTATGTATGTATGTATGCATGTATGTATATTGGTGTACCTAATTATTGAATTTTTTTACTCTTAGCCCATTCAAATGCCTTTGAAAGTTTACTAAATAGTCATATTTGTAAGGGTTTCTCTAAAATTGTAGTAGGGTTTCTTTAAAATTGTATTAGGGTTTCTAGTTTTAGCTCACCTAAGGGGAGAGAGGTCTCTAAGAGGTTTCTAGTTTTATGTTTTAGGGTTTAGATTTCTAAGTTAAATGTGTCCAATTTAGGTTTAGATTTTATGGTTTTCAATTTACAATTTAATGTTATTTATTTTTTAAATGCAATTTAAAACTATTAAAAATTGAAATAAAACACATTAAAGAAAAAAAACTTAAATACTAATTAAAAAACAAAAAAATAAGATACAAAGCAAAAAAGGGCAGAATTCAACCAACCTAGAGGTCTCAGAGGTCAGGTGTGTTGACGAGAGGAGGTGACAGTCGAAACATGCTTGAAGCAATAGGCTACAAAAGTGTACGCACTCTTGATTGTCTTATCTCAATCCACCAAAAACAGTGGATAAAATGAAAAGCCAGTAGTTTATTTAAAAAAATAAATACTTTTCAAAAAACGTGGTATCGCATTCGAAACACGACAGGTTATGAAACGCTGGGACAAGAGCTTTTAGGTTCAATGCATCTCGAAGCCGAGCACGCATTCGATTTCGGCTCGGGTACCCATTCCATAACGCTGCGTATGCATTTTGTGCAAAAAATTGTTGCCCAACTTCCGGTACTCAACTTCTTGCTTTTACCCCTATTATGTGTGGCATATTGACCATGTAACTGATGAAGAGGTCAATCAGGGAGAGGTAGAGGAAATACAAAATGAAAGTGATATAGGAAATATAGTACAATGGAGTGAATGGGAGTTGTTATCGCAAATGGCTCTTGGTACTAGTTGAAATCTTAATTCCCTTGATATGCTTGGTAGATGTGACTTTGACAATTGCAACAAGTGGAATGAGCGTACAATACCTCAGGCTTTACATGAAACTACAGAGCATTTCGCAAGCACAAACAAGGTGTACCAACATGATGGCCAAACACCATTTGAGTTTAACAACCTCCCATATCCACTCTCTCCCAAACAACTACTCGCTCTTACGCTCGTTTTGGACCATTATAGTGCTAGTACATTTGATAAACCCTTGCACATGATCATACAAGGAACAACATGCATAGGGAAATCCTATCTTATTCATTGTATTAAAGACTCCCTTTCCATTTAGTATCGAAACAACATAGACCACTCCTTGTTGTTGCTCTTATAGGAATCACAACATTCAACATACATGCATCAACTATACATTCATCCCTAAAGATTCCAGTCAAAGAAATGCAACCATTGAAGGGTCAATCACTTGGAGTTTTTCAACAGAACATGAGACACATAAAATACCTCCTAATTGATGAGATGAGCTTCATAGGCCCAAAATTACTCTTGAAAATTGGTACTAGGATAAGTGAGGCTTTCTCCCACCAACAACACTTGTGCTTCAGTGGAACATCTATCATTCTTGTAGGAGAATTTGTACAACTACCCCCTATTATGGACAAACCTATCTACGCAGGTCCCACACAAATGTGAAATACCTATGGGAATAATTCACTATGATTGTCACACTAGAAAAACAAAATTGACAACAGGGAGACACTCAAGCTCAAATTGACTTCTAAAGAACTCTACAAAACATTTGTAATGTAGAACCAAATGAACAAGATTGGGAGCTACCAATGAATCGCACAAACACAATGCTATCAAACAATGTAAAAAAGTCTTTTGACCAAGCAATGCACCTATTTCCTACCAATGACTTAGTTGGAACACACAACAAAAAAATTATACAGCTATTAAATATTCCTATTGCACTTAGTGTTGCAATAAAAACACACAAAATCAAACATCGATAATGATGTTGATCAACTTCCCCATGAACTCTTGTTGTGTAGAGGCCAATGCATCATGCTAACTACAAACCTATGGATTTAGGCAGGCCTTGTCAATGGATCTCTTGGAGAGGTCTTAGATATTATCTACACAGAAAGCTCTAAACCACCAAATTTACCATTGTATGTAGTAGTAAAATTTGATACTTACAATGGCCCACCTTGGAACGTACATGCTCCAACAACTATTCCAATAGCACCTATATCTCTAGGCACTCACAGACAATTACCACTATACATGGCATTGGAAATTACAATACATAAATCCCAAGGATTAACAATCAAAAGAGCAACAATTGATATAGGTAAAAAAGAAAGACAAGGCTTAAATTTTATAGCTATATCTAGAGTTAAATCGATACACAAAATTGGGATAGATCCATCATTTTCCTTCAATCAATACTCAAGAATGAAGAATAATCCATACATAATTATCAAGAAAAAAGAAGAGTTTTGACTACATCTTCTCTCATTATGATCCAGGTACAGGGACACATACATAAACACACCATTCTCTCGATAAACTATAATTGTTTAACTTTCTCCTTAACATCTTCATATAATACATATTATTGTTTATATATTTACACCACATTTGAAATCGCATGCAAGTGGATGTTCCACATTCATATACTTCTGAATCAGTTTGCTTTGATCTAGCTACTAATAATTTTTTTCCACCCATAACAAAAACTTTCACCCTTTTTTCAAGTTTTACAGTTGCATAAATCCATATTTGCATTAATTAATTGGGTTGACTAGCATGTTCTTTGACTGTGTAGGATAGTAGAAAAAAATAGCACAACAATTATATGTTAGATCATCCAGTGCCAACTAATGGAATCACCAAATACAAAAAAGTCAACGTAGTTGAAATAGCTGCAAATCTTTCGCTCATTTTTCAATATCCAAATATGTAATACAAACAGATTGTACATATTTTGCATAACACAATTAAAGTTGCTACAAATATATCATTCAATTTCCAATCTCTAAATATGTACTATAGACATTTTTTAAAAGAATACAAACAATATTGTATATGTTTTAAATTGCACTTCATTCCCATGCTTCTATTTATTTTTCTATTGGTGTAACCCTTGCACCCCTTGGTACAAGTGCTAGTTTAATTAATTCACTATATCACCACCTAATTTGACCTTATCTATCTTCATTAATTAAATAACCACTAATTATTTAATTATGTCACTAATATAACATATTCATCTAAATCAATTAAATTGTTATCATTAATAATTTAATTAAATCACTTTCCCCTCTCTAAACTTGAATAATTAAATTAATTATTTGGAATCATTCAACATAGTCAACAAACAAACACATCTTTATTTGTTATTTAAGTCAAAGATGACTTGCACATGTTCATTTCCAAATATTAATTATTTATTCAATTAATTAATTATCCTCACCCCTTTTTCATTGAACAAATCATTACCACTGATTTCTCACTCTAATCGGTTGACTAACTCATCTATTTGTCAATCCCACTAAGCACTCAATCTATTCCTCAATCCCACCAGCCATTCAACCTGATTTCTTCAATCCCCCCAATCATTCCTATCGATTTTTTGTCAATTTAGTTCCCAATCGCTAATCATGGTCTTTTACTACTAAATCTTGATCATTCATCTAAAACATGAAATCTATATAACAACCTTCTTTCTTTTCAAAAATGATCAGAGAATCTAGAAAATTTGTGGAGAGGTTATGTCAAAATAGCCATTGAAGCACATTGAGCAAATTTACATCTTTGATCACCATTAACACACCTTTTGAAGCTTTTGCAACAATAATGGAGGCTTTGTATTGATCCAACACAATTCAACATCAATACGAATTACACTTTGCCATGGGATGGTAACATTTTAATTTGTGAATTAAGTTTATGTTATCTTTATGATTGCTTTGCTTGATTGATTTAATTGTTTTATAATTTCGTTTCATGAGTATGGTTGGAAATTGATCTTTGCTTTGATTTGATTTGATTGATTCATTGTTGTTTTCCTCACGTTGTATTTCCCCCCTTACAATAGCAATCACTCCCTAAGTGTTCAAAGTGCCAAGTGATGCAGTCAAGGATTGAGTACCCATTGACGGGAAACCAATCTGAGCAGCTCTTACTAGATTGAGGTGTCAACCTCAGTTACTACAAAATAAATACATTATAAAAATATGATGACAACATTAACATGAAATATTTTAGTGTATCTAAATCAAAACAAATTATTGCTCTTCACCTAATAAAATTTTATTAATTATTTATCACATGGATCTTAAGACATTCACAAAGATACAAAACATAAAAAGGTCGACTCATCCTATAGCTACACCCCAAACAAGCATGTACAATTATAGATCACTAAAAATAACCTATGAATATTATTACAAGGATTAACCCAACACATTGAAGATAACCATAACATAATCCATTATATAACTTCAACCCAACAAACAAGACATCTATAGTGGAATAGCCGCAATCTCGTTGCATTGATCTTTCACATTCTACACAAAAATCTATCTACCATGGTGATACTATTGACTCCTACATCTCCTTACACTATGTCCTTTCCACACTACTACCATCAATAAACATAACTTCAAAAATATAGCAACATAAAACATACATCCAATTTAATATCTTGGCTGAGAAATGAAGACACAACAACATACAAAATATTGTGCATCCAGTACCTTAACTTGGTTACCTCTATCCCTCTAATACCGCAAAAAGCTCCTCACAACCTCCTTACAACTAAACTAATACAATTTGTTGACTATAATAAAATACTACTCTTCTATATGAGTTTAACATACTAAAATATCATCCCAAATTGGCTTGAATCTCCCTTTTCCCAACACTACTATCCAATTTCACCATTTCATTGATTTATAAGGTTGAAGCCTCTATTTTTGAATCATCGCTAACATGAATCAAATCGTCTCTAAGAAACTATTGTATCTAACCAAATCATCATTATGTCTCCACTAGTTGTCCACTTAGTCAACACCAAAACTAGAAGACCAAATTAACACCTACATCACATAGGAAAATTAATAGTCGCTCGTTGTTTTGAAACTACCCATGTCATATTAAGGAAGTTATCATCCATTACTTCACAAATACTTGCCACTATTTTAATTGCCATATTTACAAAACAATATGTCTTCATAGATGCTCCTGCATAATCTTGAGGTATAATAAATGTGGAAAATAACAATATGAGACCTTCAAAAGATGATCTCTAGCAACTTGGCGTGCATGACACCAAGGGGTAACACACACTAAACCCAACATATTGAGAAATGTAACACCATGAAAAAATTAATGAGAATAATGCAAGTTAATAAAATATATTAGTCAACATAAAAGCAAGAAGGGTTTAAAAGGAAAAAGACTTTGAATATTGATAGGACTTACAAAAAGCTAACTTAAGTGATGGCTTTTTTTTAAAAGAGGGGTAAACACATTTGACCTGGAGCTATGGACCAATGAGGTCACAAATGGGGCCCGACCTCATCCCCAATATTAACACTCAACAATTACACCTCGACCTTGGTGTCTAGAACAACAACACCACATTTAAACCATCACTATATGCCAATACTAGTGATTGAAGTGATGAAATGCTACATTAGTGAATCAATCATTCTTCATTTAAGCCAAGATGACTAAATTTCATTTGAAAGTTGAGTACGACTTGGAATCCTTCAAGAACCTAATGAAAATCAATTTAAACAAGCAACTAAAATGCTTACAACATAACCTTGAATACAACAAATGAACTAGCAAAATTTGATCAATTAGACTCAAAATTTAAAATTTCATTTCAAAATAATGAGTACATGAATGTCAAGGAAACTAGACTAAATCACTCTCAAATCCTAACTAGTAATTTCAATTACCAAATACACAAGTAGGGATGATATGGACTTAGGATGCAATGATGTGTTAGAAATACAAATCATATTCATTCATTCAAGACCAAAACATGAAAAATGAATGAAAATTGGGACTAAAAGGATGAAAGGTAAGGGTCTCCAATCTCAAAAAGATAGGGTGTGTTGAGGAGACCACAACAAAATCTCTTACCCCTTTGAACTTGGGAAGTTTGGGGATAGGTCATGGTAACATGATATTGTGAATCATGTGATACAACAACCCCTTGAAATATTCAAGGTATGTACTTGGAAAAGGGTCATGCATGGGGGGAGTGGTTCTTCCAAACATAAGTCGTGTGGGTGGAGCAAACTGCATTTGAAAGAGAATGCCTAGTTGTTGGTATCTAGAAAAGATTGGATAGATGGGGAACATTGTGTTTAAGTTTTGAAAACCAAATGAGATAGTTTGGTTTAAAAAAAATTTGTAAGTATCTCATCTAGTTGATTTGAGATTACCATATTAAAGGGTAAAATTTTATAATTGTGTCACACTTTCAACCAACAAAGTGGTTTTCGGTGAAACTATTTCACCTTAAACAATTTTGTACAAAGTAGTTTTGTCCAAAACTATTTGGCACCTTCATGGCACACAGAGTTTCATACAAAACCCTTTTGCTCAATTCACTTGAAATTATTAAATTGTTATAATTTAATTTTAAAATTCAAACCAAGTTGAATTTATATTCTATGTTTCACTTGAAACATTTATTTTTTGTATTAAATATAGTATAAGCACAATATACACTTGACAACTATGTTGTCACAAGTTCACATTAGATTTACACAAGTAGTTGTTGTCACAATGACTACCCTGGAGGTTTTAACAACACATACAACAGGAAGGTAAATGAGCTATACACCTGGAAGGTAAATGAGCTATGCTACTTGAAACATTTTTGGATCTAAGAATTTCATTTTAAACAATTTTACTTGAAAATGTTTGTGGTAACCTAACTCCTTTTTTGAGCCAGATTCAATAAAAGTTCAACTTCAACTCCAAATTTCTCCAATCAAAGGTACTTTATGAAAAATTCAAAAATTGCACTTTTGTAAAGCTCAAAGTCTAGAATCTAATTTATTTATTTTTGATAATTTAATATTTTATTATTTATTTTTTAAAATTTATTGCAAGTATATTATTATAATCAAATCAGAGGCTAACTAGAAACTTAAAAAATTAAAATATATTTACTTATTTTTTTAAATATATGATGCACTATAGAAGAGAATCATCTCCAAGATGGTGTAATTTTGTCTTTTTGATTATAATTTTTTTTATACAAACACTAATGTCCTAACAGAACTATAACATTTTGAGTAAATTTGAATAATTTTTTTAATTCAAATAAAAGATTATAGAACATAGCAACCATGTAAAGAAGAGCACTATAGGAATAAAATCTAACAGAAACATAACAAAATTTGGAGAAACGACAAGTGAAAAAGATATAGCATGATACCAAAAATAGCATGAAAACAAAAAACTTGAGAAAGACCCCTTATTAATAAATAAAATGAATTTAAAAATTATAAATAAACAAATATTCATCAAAAAAAAAATTCTTCCATCCACTACATTTTCAAGTTATCTAAGTGAAAAAAAATTAAATAAAAAAATAACATAAAAAAGATTAGAGTTCTACAATTTATTAATTTATATCATTTTAAAAGTTAAAACATAAATATCACTTGCTTAAGGTAAAAAACTATATTTATGTTGGTTGTGACACAATTTTAAACTTTTAAAAATGTTCTATTAATTCCATAAAAGTTTATGTAGGTGAAAGTTGAACTATCCTTTGACTTGGTCCATCTATGGTAGGGGAGAGGATCCGGTAGTTGAGTACCCAAACTTTGTGCTTCTCAAAATTCTACATGGAAATTTTTTTAAAAAATCAATAATTTACAGCAGCTTGTTTGCCAACACCCTTGCTTATAACTAAGGTTTCACGGTCACATCATCAAATATGATGCCACATCAACATGCTTTTTGTCGAGGTGTACAAAAAATCCCAAAAAAAAGTGAGACCATACTTGTGCACTAAATCATGTTTTATTGGTGCGTTGATGTGGCATCACATGATTTGTTGCTTTTTAGATCTAAGGAATACATATTATTCAATTATTGGCAGTTATCATCAACACCAACAACTTTAAAGTCACAACTATTGGTTCAAATATTGGACATTAAATCAACAAATGCTATAACAACTATTGAAACATGCTCAACTACTAGATCCTTTCCCTAGCACCTGAGCGTCTATATTTTCAATCAGCCATTTAGCACCCTCGGCATCAAACTTTCTAACAAGCCCGAGTGTAACCTATCATTCTTACTGACCAAGGTATGGCAATGCATATTTTTTGAAATAGCCGGTCTTCCAGTCTATCATGAGACATATACTCATAAACCAGCAACTTGTGTTCATCCTTACAACATTAGCCTATAAAATTTACCAAGTTTGGGTAACTTAACTACTCAAGCAAGATACCTCTGCCAGTTATTCTCTATACCCCTGAAGACCATCTTGATTGAGAACCTTATGGTTAGTGTTGAATATCTTTTCTTCAAGTCATATTGTTGCTCAAGTGTTTCAGTAGATAATGTCAAATGTATCCATGATAATGTTACTCCAACCAGCGGATATCATACATTTGAAGAACTCATAAATGACAGAAATACTTGTCCATGCATGAATGTAATTTGATAGATCAAGCAGACAAAGTGAATAGCAAAAAAGTGCCTAATCTAAAATCTAAATCTGTCGGCTTTTAAAAAAATTACTAGATCATGCTAAAATTCTGTGTACCCTTTATTCCTTATCAGTATCCTATGTAAATTTGGCTTACGGAGAGAAATGTAAGCAATCATCATGGCCAAAGCTCATGCAGTGAACAGACAATAATACAATAAAAAAACACTTAGGATTGAATGCTCAGAACAGACTCCCAAGAAGTAAGAAGCATCCAATCTGCATATAGAATGAATGACTCGGACAATCTAAATCAATACACACTCTACAGCTTCTTAAGAGCTTCCCAGATAATTACACTATATTTATCTATGATCAGACTTGGGAATGAGATATCATTTGTACTAATGTAAGAAAATTGGATGCAATATTGAATATTTCTGCACGCCACACTTAGTTCTGGTAAAATGTTGAATCGATTTCAAACTGCTATGGAAAAATCTTTGGGGCTTGGTTTGACATTCTTAAAACATGTGCCCTTGGTATAGCAGGTCAAAACCTCACTGACCAAGCAAATCCAGCGGCCATCAAATTCCTTGAGATCAAATTTCTTCGAGGTATTCTGTCAAACAATTCACATACCTTGTCTGTAACTCCACATTTTGTAGTGGCTACCGAGCCATTACATCACACAAAAATTGCCTTTCGATTACGCCTTGCTGGATGTCAATACCCTGATCTAAAGCCTTTATTTTGGCATCAAACTGTGAAGTGTTCGAAACCTATTCATTGCATTTGGTGAATCATGGCGACTGTAGGGTGAGGATACCCAGGTCTTCTATATGTTACTCTTATTCTATGAAATGTTATCCAATTCCTTCCTGCTGATATCCCTCTATTCATCCGATCCAAAGCTCCCATCTAGGATAGGCGTAGAAGACGCTAGCAAGGGTTTTGGAATGTGATTTCTGCATTTGGTGTAATAGAGTGACTGCAAAGGTTTTGGAATTTGACTTCTGCATTTGATTAAAAGTTTCTAAAGCTTTCGCAACAAATTGATTTTGTGCATGTATCTGCAGTCAAGGCATTTCAACTTCCTCTTTAGCAATGATTCAGTGTCACTGTGGTTTTAGGCTTGGATGCTGAGAAACGACTTGCAATTTAATTCGCAAAATGCAAGATGAAATCCGAAGTCCGATTTGCAAGTTGTGCTCTGTGTTGGTGCGGTGAAGCCCAGTCATTACTGTAGTTTATTGATGTTTAGTAACCGATGCCTCCCTCTAATGTAACGACAATATCTT
Source organism: Sequoia sempervirens (assembly GCA_007258455.2). NCBI lineage: Eukaryota > Viridiplantae > Streptophyta > Pinopsida > Cupressales > Cupressaceae > Sequoia > Sequoia sempervirens. Next base: position 11,623 of record VDFB02097355.1, read on the forward strand.
TTACCTTGTAACAGCAGCATCTCCCTGATTGTACCTACTGCCTTTGTAACTGCTATTTCTTTGCATGCATTTGCTAATTCTGGAATCGACTATTTTTGGTGGTGTTTTTCAGTTGGGAGATGGGACTGGGTTTGTCATATAGCTGTTGTTTAAATGTATATTGTACCAAGAATTAATAATATAGAGATTCTTCTGTTGAAAGTGGATGTAGTCTATAAGACGAACCACTATAAAATTTATGTGTCACTTCTATGTGTGTGTTCTTGTTAGTTTATATTATTTTCTGCAATATTTCTTTTGTTTTTCTCTGCTATTTAAATCAACAATTGGTATCAGAGCTTGGTTAGAACCAAGCAGGAGTTGTGAAGAAAGTTAAGCAGATATGGAAGAGAAGCCCAACTTGGATGATTGAGTTCAAGTTCTCATGTCTATGTCTCATGGATCTAGAGAGAGTTTTGATGAAGTGGGAGCTATTCATATAGATGATGATGAAGATTTTTGGGCTTCTTGGAAGAATTTGTTGAATCAGTTAGATAATGAAGCTAATTATGTTATTGAGGAGTTTCTTGGTATGCTGGAACCTGGCAGTGACATGGAGTAGATGCAAGAAATAAAAGTGGCCAGGGCTAACTGTATGGTCCCATGGGGGGGCTTGGGCTTCTATTTTCATGGAGCAGGAGGTCCCATGCAAAAAAAAAAAATTGTGCTACGGGATTAATTGGAATCTTTTCCAGAAAAATAGGAGCCCCTACCTTTTAGAAATGAATCTTTCAGCGGGTGAAATTGGGGTGGGGGTAGAAATTGCCCCTACAGCTTAGGAGTTTTTTATGCCACTTGTCTCTCATCTAAAATTTTAAATTCTTATTAGAAAATAAAAATGAGAGAATTTTGATTAAGCAGAATTGTAAAATTAAATCCATGGGACCAAGAACTTTAAAATATTCCTAAACTATAAAGATAATAGATTAAGGAAGTCCCTCCAATCTTAATTAATACCCTTAGTCTGGAGAAGCAGAAGAGGTAGAAGAAATATTTTATTTTGCTGATAATGAAGTTTCTCATTTCAAGTTACAGTAGGAGGTCGCAAATTCAAACACAATGTGTTCAAGGAATGGTTATAGGACTCTGTCTGTAGGGAAAAATGTTAGATTTGATTTGCCAATGGAAATGGATGATGCTCCTCTCTATTTGGCCACTAAAGTTCTTATGAATGATGTTGATCCTAATTCCCTGAGCACTGCCCAGGCGAGGTATGTGTAGGAAAGGGCCTCGCAGGATTTGGGAGGCGAGGATTTTGACATGCTAGAAGACTTCAGAAAGGATGAGAATAAGGCCTTTGAGGAAATTGGATTTTGAAAAGAGAAAGAGAGGGAGCCTATTTTGCCTATTGTGAAGTTTGAAAAACTTAAAAGTGTGGACTTGGATCCTGTTGGCATGGAGGAGGAGAAGTCCTAGGCGGATGGCATAGAGACAACCAAAGAGGTTATGAAAAAGAGAACAGATGAAGAAGCAACTCACTTGTATGAAGATTTTGTGAAATTTTTCAAAGCAGGTGATGTACCTGGTGCCAAACCAAAGAGGCTGAAGAAGAAATTTTATCAAGTTTTGTTCATGGTGGATGCCATCGATGAGTATGTCGTGGGGGAAGCTAAAGGAATATGATGGAAAGAAGTTGGTCTCAGCCACCGAAGACGAGCTCAAGTTGGAGGAAATAGAGGAAGAAAAGAAGAAAAAAGCAGAGAAGAAAGCTACCTTTGAGAGCCTATGCAAAGTTATAAAGGATGTTGTGAATCCAATTAATTTGGACAAGTCACAGGGGGATTCCATTTACCAAAGAGATATGTAACTAGCTTATTTCAAGAATGCTTAAAATGGTTTGGATGTTATTGTTGGTGTGTCTTGGCCTATATTTAGATGGGCGAGTGGTCAAAGAATTATTAGTTATGATCTAACATGGAGAAGGTGTATTCGTAGTGTTCTTGAAAAAAAATTGGAGGAGCTCAAGTTATGCAGAATTTCCCTTGGCCTTGTCGCGATATGACAATGGAGAAGTGGGGGATATCTCTGAGCACCTCTCTTGCTGGTATGATTGGTCTTCAAGTGGGAGATTATTGGTGCAGTGAAGCCCATTTATTACTACAATTTATTGATTTTTAGTAACTGTTGCCTCCCTCTAATGTAATGATAGTATCTTTTACCTTGTAATGGAAGTATCTCCCTGATTGTACCTGTTGCCTTAGTAATTTCCATTTCTTTGCATGCATTTACTAATTCTGGAATCGACTATTTTTGGTGGTGTTTTTCAGTTGGGAGATGGGACTGGGTTTGTTATATAGTTGTTGATGCTTGAATGTATACTATACTAAGAATTAATAAAATAGAGATTCCCCTGTTGAGAGTGGATGTAGTCTATAAGACAAACCACTATAAAATTTAAATGTGTCATGTCTATGTGTGTGTTGTTCCTAGTTTATTTTATTTTCTACAATCTTTCTTTCATTTTTTTGTTGCTATTTAAATCAACACTCTAAATTCAGAGTATTCTAGTGCCCTGAAATTCAAATTTCAAACATCAGGATACAATCAGATTTTACAATTTGCAAGTTAAGTGCAAAATGAAATTCTTGCTCATAGTTTGAAAGGTAATTCTACAAATAAAACACACATACGCATCATTTAAATACATGTTATAAATCTCAATTATATATACATATATATGTAAAGTATGGTAGTCTCAATTTTTTAGGTTTTATTGAATATTTTAAATTTATATTTTGTCTAATAGAATTTGAATTAATATAAGTTCAAGATTTGATTAGATTCTTTCAAATTTATGACCGATACTTTATATTTGTTCTAACACTATTTTAAGATTCAAGTCTAATTTAGAATTTACATTAGTTGCATTTAATTGAAACATCATTAAAAAAGTCCAAAATAGAAAGAATTTCAATTTGAGATAGCCACTTAATATGATGAGTATTTAAATTATCAAACAATAAATCAAAGAAGTATATCATTCCAGGTAGGTGCTCAAAGTGTCAAGTTATAACAAATTCAAAAATTAACAATATGAGACCATCAAAAGAAGATCTCTAACAACTT
>VDFB02097356.1:0-37714 GCA_007258455.2 Sequoia sempervirens
ATGGATCTGTCTCAATAACCTCTTGACCAAGGTCTCCCCAGCTTGTGAATTCAGGATAATCCTTAGGATTTGTTTGCGATGTAGAAGCTTGATTTTCTCGCAGGCGTCCTCGTGATCTAGGAGATTGCGGTAACTCTCCTATCACAAAAGCATTATTAGGGAGCCTATAGCTTCCACAACCATCCTCCTAGATGATGAGCTTGATTTCGGAGATGGTGGGAATGTCGGGAGTGGGAGGTGTCTCTGTCGCAGAAGTGGACGTGAGGGTGGCGGGGTCAATGTATGATGTGGATGGGCCCTCATCATTCTTTGGCACTTGGGGGATTTTGTAATATTTAGCCTCAAGATTATTTCAATATGAGAATGGCTCGGGATCTCCATGGATGGTAACCTCTTGTCCATTATGTGTGAATTTCACACATTGGTGGAAGAGTTGATGCTAAACTTTCATTGCATGGATCCATGGGCATCCCAGGAGGTTATTGTATGGCAATTCAAGGTCCAGGACCTGACAGGTGGTTTCCATGAGCATTGGGCCTACTTGAATAGGGAGTTTAATCATGCCATGAGACACTCTTTCTTGGTCATCATATGCTCTAATTGTGATGCCTTTACCTTTGTCAATGGTATCCTTTGATATTTTCAATTGTTTGATTAGGCTGAGAGAGCAGATGTTCAAACCTGCACCCCCATCCACCAGGACCCTTTTGATTTTTCTCTTGTTTACAATGACCTCCAAGTGAAGTGCACGATTGTGAGATGGTTGGGCGGGAAAATCTTGGTCAGAAAATGTAAGGAGATTAGGTGTTATGATGTTTCCAACCATAGCTTGGAATTGTTCCGCATCGAGGTCTGTGGGGACAGTGGATGAGGCTAATGCTTCCTCAAGGATCTTTTTATGCGCTGATGAGATTTTTAACAACTCCATGATGGAGATGTGTGCTGGCGTTCTTTTGAGCTGGTCTACAACATTGTAGCTATATGGAACGACTCTTGATGTAGGGACTCTATTGGGTTGGGATGATCCTGCGATGGTGACCTTTCTTTGCCTCTTGTGGTGACTCCACGTCTCCGGCATAGAGCCCTTAATGAGTGATGACCATGCGGTTTCATTGGGTTAGCAGCAATTGTTTTATTATACATGATTTACTGCGCCTTTTCCTTTATCCTTGTTATTCCCTTTGTTGCCATGATTAGAGCCTTCAGTTAGGTGTAGATTTTAAGATCCACGATTCCTGTAGGTGATTCCACATTTATGATTCTTTATTAGATGAGATCTTGGATGATGTTCTTGAGTCTCATACAATTGTTTGTGGTGTGGCCTTTGATTTTGTGGAACTCACATAGTTGATTTTCATTGTACCAAGGAGGTTTGACATCAGGTTCTTGATAATTATCAAATGTAGGAGCTTGGATGAGTTTTTCGTCGATTAGATTTTTCATGATGTCCTCAAGTGGTTCTCCCAAAGTAGTGTATTTTCGTTTGGGATAAGTCTTGCGTTGAGGTGGTCCTCTTTGGTCATTGAGGTTATTGATGGTGGGATTATTGTTGGATTGATGCGTTGTGTGATGAATGTTTTGATTTGGTGTTTGGATTTGTTGTGTGGATGTGTTTTGGCGCAGACCACTAATGACCACCTTGGCGTCTACGACACCATCATTAGTGACATTTTTGTTTCTCGCCCATGTGCGAGGTTTATCATTGTAGTTTGATGACGGGCGGTTGTTTTGCGGTTCGTGATATGATGTTGATTCGATGGGTTGAGTCACAAGGGCTCTTTCAATGCTAAGCACCTTGGAGATTAATTGATCGTATGTGGTGATACCCTAAACTTTGAGATGGAATGATAGACGACTTTCAAGATTGGCTATGATTGTGCAGACTTGTTGTTCTTCTGGCATGGTCCATTTTCTCCGATTGGCCTTGGATCGCCATCGTTGAAGTAATGAAGCGAAAGATTCATTCTTTCCTTGTTTCAAAGCGTATAGTTCTTCAAGACTAACATCCATTATAATATTACATGCGTAGTTTCTAATGAATTCATCTCTGATTTCCTGGAATGTTCTGATGCCTGAGGGTAAGTGAGAGAACCATTCTATAGCGTTGCCTGCCAAGCTCCTAGGGAATATCCGCATCAGATAAGTATCGTCATATGCAACCTCCATATAATGAACTTGGAATTCCCTGATGTGATCTTCAGGGTTTCCCATCCCTCGATATTTGTCAAATTTAGGGATCTCAAATCCCTTAGGGAATGGTTTCATGTCTAGGCTCCTATCAAATGGATAGGGACACAAGCTGTTTCTATGCTTTGCTGTTCACCTCGATTGAAGGTCAAGCACTTGTTGTGAGGGCAACTTGAGTTGTGTCGTCACATCATTTTGGGGATCAGGGGGTGGGATGAATGTGTTTTGAGGTGTTACAATCGTGGTTTGGATGGATGGATTAGTTGGTGCATCGTTCAATGGTATCGCATGTTATTGTGGCGGTGAAGTTGTATTTCTACTTGCTTTTGGACGAACAATGCTTGTTGTTGCCTTTGCTGTTGCTGTTGTGCTAGGATTTGTGCTTGTTGTTGTGCTTGTTGTTGTTCCAACAACGCTTATTGTTGCGCCTTTGTCACTGCTTGTTATTGTTCTAACAACGCTTGTTGTTCTGCTTGTTGTTGTTCCCACAACGCTTGTTGTTGGGCTGCCAATTCTGCTACTTCTTGCTGCTCTTGGTATTGCTTTAGTGCTTACTGATATGCTTGTATTTGCGCTGCTTGTGCAAGAAGTTGTGCTTGAGCTTGTGCTTGTTGTGCTTGAGCTTGCGCTTGCGCTTGCACTGCTTGTTGCTGTAATAAAAGTTGTGCTTGAGCGACCCTTTGTGCTTGTAATGCTTGTGCGGCTTGGGCAGCTTGTTGTTGTTGCTGTTGCAATAAAGCTTTGGCTTGTTGTGCTTGTTGTGCTTGTAATGTGGCTTGTGCAGCTTTGGCAGCTTGCGCAGGTTGAACGGCTTGTTGCACGACTTTTTGTTTCTGCACTTGTTGGTATCCTCTTTGAAAAGCGGCTTGTAATGTTGCGTCGAATTGGTTTGATGTGGTGAACGTTGGTGGTGGTGGAGGTGGTGGTGGATTTGGAATGGTGGTAGATGATGATGTTGTGTTGATTATTTGGTTGGTGGATGGTGTTGCCGTGTTGATGTGGTGATTGGTGGATGGTGTTGTTGATGTGGTAAGTGGCATCGTTGATGTGATTGGCCTTTGAGAGACCATGCTTTGCAATGTTTTGGGGGTGTTTGATGATGTTGCCATTGCTTGTGTGTTTGTCGTTTGTTGGTGTGATGTCAACAATAAGTTTTGAGCATTTGGAAAAATGTTTTGATTGATGGTTGGGATGTTGTTTTGATTGATACTCGGTAGAGAGGGAAGCCCTAAACCAAGGAGTGGTGTTGATGACAATGGTGATGGTGGGAGAGGTGGAAATGTAAGGGGAGTGAATCCTTGTGACAGTGTTGTGGTGTTGAAAATGCCCCCTGGTCCGAACATGTATCCCTCCTCTTGTGGATTTGTGAGAAGAGGTGTTTGTGGTGCTTCGTGAAAAGATGTTGATGATGGGTCATAATGTAAAGTGAGAGGAACATTTTGGTGTAATGGATTATGGAGGATGTTTTGTTCCATTGTGGTGTTTGTGTCCAAGTTTTGGTTATTTACAAGGGGATGTGATTGAAGTGCATTGAGGAATGTGTTTCCCTTGTTAACGTTGGGTTGAGTTGGAGCAAATGATGTTGTGATTTGCGGGATATTTTCCGTAATGTTTTGAGATGGGGGTGTAGATGAAATGGGGATGGTGGATGAGATTGGTGGAAAAGATGTATCTACTATAGTGCTCACATCAAAATCCGAAGGCAACTTGGCCCCTTGTTTTGCTAGTTCAAGCATGTACAATGAAGGGTTAAGTCTCATCATGATGTTGATGATTCTATGGTTGTCCGGATTTTGAAGCATTTTAGCTATTTCTTCGTGAGACATTCCAAAGGTAAGATCCTCCCCTTGGGTTTCCTCTTGTGGGTTTTGCGATGATGTTGGAAGGCTTATTGTGAGATTTCCATCCCCAATGGGATTCATTTCAGGAGTGGTTTGGCTAAGATCACTTGAAGCGGGTTTTTCTTTGTTGGATTCCATACTCTTCTTGTATTGAGATCTAGTTAGAACCATAAAACAGGGATCAATCTTCGAGAATATGGGAGATGAATCTCTTGACTCTTTGGATTAATCTCTATTTTATGTCCCAAAGTGAAAGTTTTAGGATGCTTTTAGGATCAAATGTGATGATGATATGATGGTGATGTTTAAAGATGGGTGTTATGGATGTTTTTGGCTTTTGATAGATCTTGAATGAAATACTAGGCTTTGGATTTTTGATTGGTTTGATTTTTGGATTTTGAGATTTTGTCCTTGATCTTGATTTGGATTTTGATTTTGATTTTGAAACAAAAAGACCCTAAGATGTTTGATAATGATCTAAAGGATAGTTGTGTTCAAAGGATGATGATTTGGATATGTGTGAGGAGAAGGATGCATCTACCCACACCTACCCAAATAAGATGATTGTTTCACTAAGTATATGGAGAAGGATTCATCTACATACACTAAGCTAGACAAGATGATTTTTGATAACTTTGACTAAGTATATGCAAAAGGATGTATCTACACATGCCTAGCCAAAGGTGTTTTGATAGATGTTTTCAAGGACTTGGTCACAATGTTTTTGGATGATTTTGATTTTTTTTTGCCACAAAGCCTAGTATCAAAGATGATTTCAAGATTTTTCAAAAGATGATTTTTGAGATGGATTTGATGTTTTGAAAGATGGATGAAAGAGGTTTGATTTGTTTTGATCCTTAGGTGAACCTAAAAAGACCACTTTGTGTTTCCTAGACCTAGGTATTGAAGAGCATGCAAATGCTTCCTAATGACCTTTGTAACCAAGAAATGATTTGAACATTTTGGATTTCCAATCAATGATTTGTGCTTTTGGGATTGAGTCTTCAACACACATGAAAGTTCATTTTGCTTATCTTTGCTTAATGGCTTTATTTTACAAAAAACACTCTCTTTGATTAAGGTTTCAAACTAAGATGTCCAATATCTTAATTTCTTTAAACCCCACAAGATATTTTATGTGGAAGTTCAATGAACTTAAGGCAAGAGTTTTCCTATTGTTTACTCAAGAAGACAAATTGAGGTATAATCCAATGCTTAGGAACCTCTAAGGACGTGAATCCCAAGGGAAAGCAGTAACATATGGATTGAGTCAATGATATTTGTCTTCAAAAGGGTTTGAAATTTTGAGAATCATGTTGAATGTTTGTTTGCAAAATGTTTTTGAATACCACACTGTGTTTTCAAATGAAGAACAAGTACAAGCCCTATCGATGTGTAAGACAATATTTGTTGAATCCCCACTTGGACAAGTCCAGCTACGCCTATCTTTAGAGGATGGTTAGATGCTTGACCCCACTGGCTCCCCTCCACGACACTCACTTATACGGGGCAGCCAAGCATCAACACCCATGAAACTCCCATGGCATATTTTCCATTTCTACTAAAGACCGTAAAAGTGTGGGGCGGCTTCAAAACGACCGTTCTTGCACCAACAAATAGATTAAGGATTTTGGAAAATTCTAGTACATGGGTTCTAGTAAGGACTTTCTGTTCGTGGAGATTGACCCATATAGCAAGAGTCCCCTTTCAGATCCATCTTGTCGGAGCCAACCGTGTGATAATGGCGCTTAACCAATACCCACATTTATATCCCTATTGGAAATACTCTTGGCTTTAGAGTGTTACCTATTGAGTCGCCCTTGGGTGAGTACTTTTCCCAAGGCGTTCTGGATAAACAAAAGCAAGCAAAGACACAATCCGTAACTCGATCAATCTTTGATGGCACAAAGAAAGAGAATGTACGCGAAAATGCCCCTACTCACACTCGCACAAGATGTTCAATTTTAAACCCAAATCGAAGTGTTTCAAAGCAATAAAGAGTGTTTCTCTTGGACCCTAGATCGCACGAAGCGCAAGGGGAGAGGATACGCACTCAAAATGCACCAAAGAAAAAATCACACAATTCAAGCACTTGTTCGTTTTATAGCCTTCAAAGCAATTGTGAGTTCCTTTTAAGCACTAAATGAAGTGTGAGTTTTGATTTTTCAATTCTTAACCTCAAACAAAATTTAGTGAGTTTGTCCTAAGATTCATTTTAAGCCCTTTGCAATGAAAAATCAAATTGTTCTTTTTAGACCCAAATGAAAATTAGTGTCCTAAAGCGAAAAGACAAACAATTTTGTGGAAAAGTGTTGAACAAACACTTAAAGCATTTAAAAACACTTTGAGTTTTCAAAAAAAATTCTCCTCCTTTCTTTTTCCTTGTGCCTTGTGCCTTCGTTGTTCGTTTTGTACCTTTTCGCCTTTGCTTTTCCTTCATTTGTACCTATCAAACACAAAAAGACAATCGTGTGAGGATCAAAGTATTAAATTTGTTTTAAACAATAGCATGATCTCAATTGAAAGGATGAATGATTCAAATGATTATGATAGAAAGAGACATTCATGATTAAATCACGCTTTCCTTGGGCTTCAAAACAAGTTTTAGTCAGAATTTAGATAGTTTGCTAAATAAAAGCTTCTCTTGCCACCATTTAATCTTAACAAAATAAGATTTTGCACGAAAAGTTTCCTTAAAGACATAAATCACCAAATTTGTTAGTCCCCCTCCAAAATAAAGATAAAGGCAGTCTACAACAACATATACATCTTGATATAAATGTGCCTCATCCCTTGATTGACATCTTTCTGTCACGAAGCTACATAAACTACAAAGATTGTGTGATAGTCAAGAATAATAAATGCATAGCATTTGCTATTAAGATGCCAACACCAGATCATTGGGCTCCTGTGCAGCTTTCAGTAAAATTCTTTCTGCATTTCTAAAAACAACTTTCTTGATCAGCTTAAAATATAGTGATGTTTAATTTCAACAATAGATCATTTGAGCAAATGTATATCCAACTTGTTATATCCATTCACTTGACAGCACAAGAATTCAGAGATGCCAGTCTTTTCCTAGTTTGTGTCCAATATGAAATCTTCAAATTTAGTGAATGGCGCACTGGTGGGTAGAGTCAATAACAACAATTTCAAAGATAACAGTAAATTAAAGATAAAAGCAATAAAATAACAGACCAAAAGCTAACAGCAATAAAATTCGCACAAAATGAATTTGTTGACTAGGCTTTAGAAAATTCTCAAGCAAATGACATTGACAGGTGTAACGTAAAATGTAGATAAGGCATGTGAAATATTTTAAAGTCTAGAAGCAAAGACAAAGCGTAAGGCTCGATAGTGAAGATGTGAATAAATGAAGACTGTGGTAGTTGAAGTCGCGCACCACAAGTTGGCCTATGGGCAGGTTGTACGTAGAGAACTCCTGCAGAGATTAATGCCTTTCAAACACAAGGTTCATAATCTATAGCCTACTGTCAATGCCATAAATACCTCTGTCAAGCCTAATGCAACAAATGCTAGTTTAATCAATGCAATGCCAGTTTTCATTCTTGTCGCTTTCCTTGCCCAGTCAGACCAGCTTGTGTATGGATTTCCTTTTTCCGGCCAATACATCTACCATAAATGCATTCAGGTGGGCGAGATCTAGAGGTGTGCTGGGCGTAGGAATTCTGTCCACTCCTCGTCCATTATTGGCCACGCATCACTCCTGGATAGTTCGATGGAATGTGGGACTCACGATTATGTCTTGAGTATACAAAATCTGATTGGTGTGGGGAAAACATTTTTGTCAGCATCTAACCAGGTCTCAATGCTATGGCGATCATAAGTAAAGCCTGTGCGAGCACACTGCTGCAAGAGAATAAATATAGTCCTTCAAGAAGGATATGGCGTCAGTATTCATTACTTTTCCTGTTGAAGGAAGTGTGTTATTTATTCATGACAACAGAAGCAAAAAACCTGGGTGATTAATTGACAGCGACATCAAAGAGATTAGTCAACTTCTAAATGAATGTTATAAGCTGCACAGGTATATAAATAAGATTATGCTTTATTACATGCATCATAACCTGGAATTATGATATCTAATCGCCAGGAGATAAAGGTATATACACACAAACCATAAATCCAAGTTTCTTGGTGAATATGCTTTACAGACAGAAGTCTCCATGTGTAATCTTGCGGCTACTAGCACGAAGATGGATCACAGCAGGAAAACGTACAAACATAAATAAGTGTAAAGGGTGGATTACGAATAGAACAAAGCACCATCCTTTCGATCAACACAGCAAACAGAAATAGACCAACTTTCTGTTTCACATTCGCACACATAACTAAACATTTATAGATAGAAAACCTTAAACTACAAAAACAAAATACGTTTTCAATCTCAAAATGAAAACAGAGATGCAAGAAAACTTTAGATATGCAGATACATATAGTAAACTGCCAATAGTGCATCACATCAAGATGTCACATAGATATTGATTACCTAAGGACAAATAATGTTTAGTTCAATACATCCCCTCACATAAACGAACAACAAACCATAAATGGCAGATTGCTAAGATTACTAAACATCCCAGAAATAAGACCATAGTGATAGAATTCCCAATGGTAAAAAAATATTAACAGCAAGATTGTGAGAAATTTTCTCTTTAAGGTAAGTAGCCCTCCTTTTAAAATCTGCACATACTTAACTCCAAACAATGGTTAGTACCTACAAATGTCTCAAGAACACCCCTATGAAATACCTTGCAAATGCTTAAAAAATGCAACAAAGGATGAAAGAAAACTACAAGCATTATGAAAGCAACCACAAGTTACCTATTCCATAGTTGTTTGGTGTCACATGTGCTAGTGACCCTTTCCCAACCCTTGATCAATAGCTAAAATGATGATGTATTGCAATGGAGATGAAGAACAAGATTATTTCTCAAACCAAGAGAGTAACCTTGCATAAAAGTTGTGGATCCATGAATGAGAATGAAGGCCTTCTTTTATAGATTTTCTTGATGATAGATTGGCCAAGATGGTGAATGTGGGACTAAAGATCCTCCAATGAGAATAGGCCACTTGTCAAGTGGTGATAGGCCAATGGTTGTGCAAGATTTGGGAAGAGTGCCCATGAGAGGGAGAATTTGAATTCAAATTTGCAATAAATTTTGAGAGGGGGACAAGAAAAACAGCAATAAATGCCATGTTGGACTTGTCATGTTGAGGGAAAATGAGGGTTTTTAAATAAATCAATAAAATTGATTTACTTGTGCAAGTGGAGATATCTAGAGAATGCAAGTGGGATGAGATTAACATTTAATCATGGTTATATTAAATTAATGATGATTAGGTTAGCTTAATGGTGTTTAGATGGTTTTGACTTTTAGGATTTAAATATTTGATTTATTTAAATCAAAAAAGGATGGAAGATGCATTTTTGAGATTTTAATTAAATAAAGTTTGATTTATTTAATTAAACTATGATGTGAGCCTTCTGCACATACTTAACTCCAAACAATGGTTAGTACCTACAAATGTCTCAAGAACACCCCTATGAAATACCTTGCAAATGCTTAAAAAATGCAACAAAGGATGAAAGAAAACTACAAGCATTATGAAAGCAACCACAAGTTACCTATTCCATAGTTGATTGGTGTCACATGTGCTAGTGACCCTTTCCCAACCCTTGATCAATAGCTAAAATGATGATGTATTGCAATGGAGATGAAGAACAAGATTATTTCTCAAACCAAGAGAGTAACCTTGCATAAAAGTTGTGGATCCATGAATGAGAATGAAGGCCTTCTTTTATAGATTTTCTTGATGATAGATTGGCCAAAATGGTGAATGTGGGACTAAAGATCTTCCAATGAGAATATGCCACTTGTCAAGTGGTGATAGGCCAATGGTTGTGCAAGATTTGGGAAGAGTGCCCATGAGAGGGAGAATTTGAATTCAAATTTGCAATAAATTTTGAGAGGGGGACAAGAAAAACAGCAATAAATGCCATGTTGGACTTGTCATGTTGAGGGAAAATGAGGGTTTTTAAATAAATCAATAAAATTGATTTACTTGTGCAAGTGGAGATATCTAGAGAATGCAAGTGGGATGAGATTAGCATTTAATCATGGTTAAATTAAATTAATGATGATTAGGTTAGCTTAATGGTGTTTAAATGGTTTTGACTTTTAGGATTTAAATATTTGATTTATTTAAATCAGAAAAGGATGGAAGATGCATTTTTGAGATTTTAATTAAATAAAGTTTGATTTATTTAATTAAACTATGATGTGAGCCTTCTGCACATACTTAACTCCAAACAATGGTTAGTACCTACAAATGTCTCAAGAACACCCCTATGAAATACTTTGCAAATCTTAAAAAAATGCAACAAAGGATGAAAGAAAACTACAAGCATTATGAAAGCAACCACAAGTTACCTATTCCATAGTTGATTGGTGTCACATGTGCTAGTGACCCTTTCCCAACCCTTGATCAATAGCTAAAATGATGATATATTGCAATGGAGATGAAGAACACGATTATTTCTCAAACCAAGAGAGTAACCTTGCATAAAAGTTGTGGATCCATGAATGAGAATGAAGACCTTCTTTTATAGATTTTCTTGATGATAGATTGGCCAAGATGGTGAATGTGGGACTAAAGATCCTCCAATGAGAATAGGCCACTTGTCAAGTGGTGATAGGCCAATGGTTGTGCAAGATTTGGGAAGAGTGCCCATGAGAGGGAGAATTTGAATTCAAATTTGCAATAAATTTTGAGAGGGGGACAAGAAAAACAGCAATAAATGCCATGTTGGACTTGTCATGTTGAGGGAAAATGAGGGTTTTTAAATAAATCAATAAAATTGATTTACTTGTGCAAGTGGAGATATCTAGAGAATGCAAGTGGGATGAGATTAGCATTTAATCATGGTTAGATTAAATTAATGATGATTAGGTTAGCTTAATGGTGTTTAAATGGTTTTGACTTTTAGGATTTAAATATTTGATTTATTTAAATCAGAAAAGGATGGAAGATGCATTTTTGAGATTTTAATTAAATAAAGTTTGATTTATTTAATTAAACTATGATGTGAGCCTTCTGCACATACTTAACTCCAAACAATGGTTAGTACCTACAAATGTCTTAAGAACACCCCTATGAAATACCTTGCAAATGCTTAAAAAATGCAACAAAGGATGAAAGAAAACTACAAGCATTATGAAAGCAACCACAAGTTACCTATTCCATAGTTGATTGGTGTCACATGTGCTAGTGACCCTTTCCCAACCCTTGATCAATAGCTAAAATGATGATGTATTGCAATGGAGATGAAGAACAAGATTATTTCTCAAACCAAGAGAGTAACCTTGCATAAAAGTTGTGGATCCATGAATGAGAATGAAGGCCTTCTTTTATAGATTTTCTTGATGATAGATTGGCCAAGATGGTGAATGTGGGACTAAAGATCCTCCAGTGAGAATAGGCCACTTGTCAAGTGGTGATAGGCCAATGGTTGTGCAAGATTTGGGAAGAGTGCCCATGAGAGGGAGAATTTGAATTCAAATTTGCAATAAATTTTGAGGGGGGGACAAGAAAAACAGCAATAAATGCCATGTTGGACTTGTCATGTTGAGGAAAAATGAGGGTTTTTAAATAAATCAATAAAATTGATTTACTTGTGCAAGTGGAGATATCTAGAGAATGCAAGTGGGATGAGATTAGCATTTAATCATGGTTAGATTAAATTAATGATGATTAGGTTAGCTTAATGGTGTTTAAATGGTTTTGACTTTTAGGATTTAAATATTTGATTTATTTAAATCAGAAAAGGATGGAAGATGCATTTTTGAGATTTTAATTAAATAAAGTTTGATTTATTTAATTAAACTATGATGTGAGCCTTCTGCACATACTTAACTCCAAACAATGGTTAGTACCTACAAATGTCTCAAGAACACCCCTATGAAATACCTTGCAAATGCTTAAAAAATGCAACAAAGGATGAAAGAAAACTACAAGCATTATGAAAGCAACCACAAGTTACCTATTCCATAGTTGATTGGTGTCACATGTGCTAGTGACCCTTTCCCAACCCTTGATCAATAGCTAAAATGATGATGTATTGCAATGGAGATGAAGAACAAGATTATTTCTCAAACCAAGAGAGTAACCTTGCATAAAAGTTGTGGATCCATGAATGAGAATGAAGGCCTTCTTTTATAGATTTTCTTGATGATAGATTGGCCAAGATGGTGAATGTGGGACTAAAGATCTTCCAATGAGAATAGGCCACTTGTCAAGTGGTGATAGGCCAATGGTTGTGCAAGATTTGGGAAGAGTGCCCATGAGAGGGAGAATTTGAATTCAAATTTGCAATAAATTTTGAGAGGGGGACAAGAAAAACAACAATAAATGCCATGTTGGACTTGTCATGTTGAGGGAAAATGAGGGTTTTTAAATAAATCAATAAAATTGATTTACTTGTGCAAGTGGAGATATCTTGAGAATGCAAGTGGGATGAGATTAACATTTAATCATGGTTAGATTAAATTAATGATGATTAGGTTAGCTTAATGGTGTTTAGATGATTTTGACTTTTAGGATTTAAATATTTGATTTATTTAAATCAGAAAAGGATGGAAGATGCATTTTTGAGATTTTAATTAAATAAAGTTTGATTTATTTAATTAAACTATGATGTGAGCCTTTGATTTATTTAAATGATAAGAACCTGATTTACCAAGTGAATGGATGTGATGCATTTGATTTATTTATTGAGCGGATGAATATGCATAATGCAAATTTGACGTGTCTACAAGAACAAAGTTTTAGGCCATTTTTTAGGGTTTTGAATTTTTGGCAAAAAAAATTCTATACAATTGTACAAAATCCATACAATACAGATTTGAACTAATCGTACCTCATTGTACCATCTACAGGCATCAGTAGGTGTCAAGGAATCCTACAAGGATTATTCAACGTCCGCAGGTTGTACTTTTGCGTCAGTTTGGTACTGTTCGCATAGTCATTGCATCACATGGTACATTTATTTCAATTATGTTCTATCATTACTAAAGAACTTGTAGCATAGAGTTTAACATATCTCATTTTTTAGTTACACCTTATATTCTACGTGTACCCATTTATTTTCAAGCTTAGAATTGAGAAGTTAAATAGAATAGTTGATTCTTTAAGCACAAGGAGTTGCATTGCTCATAAAACTAAGATAGGAAATGACTAGATTCAACTCAATGAAGGAGTTGGATTCAAATATTTGGACCTTAAAGAAGTATGGAGAATATGCCAAAACCTAGTTAGCCAAGATAGAGCATAGTGGTTGGATTACTTCATTCAAGATGGAATTTGTTTAAAAAGCATCAATTATGTATACCTTAAGGTTCTATGGAAGAACTTGATTAGAGAAAAGCATAGTGAATGTTCAAAATTTTGTGCAAGATGGCTTGTATGTCAGCATGGAAAAGAGATAAGTCAAACACAAGATTCCATCAAGGTCATTACCTATTCTAGAGAGATCATGGAAAGATATACGTATGGATTTTATATTAGGATTGCCAATGACTTAGAGAGGTAATGATTCTACCTTTGTTCTTGATAGAATGTTTAAGATGACACATTTCATTGCTTGCTTGAAAAATAGTGATGCATCCCATATTGCAAGTTTATTTTTCAAGGATACTTTTAGGTTGCGTGGATTTTCTAGGAGCATTGTTTTTGATAGAGATGCCAAATTTGTTGGTTATTTCTAGAGCACATTGTAGAAGAAAATATGTGTTAAGTTTGACAACAATTCAACTTACCATCCAAAGACAAATAGATAGATTGAGATAGTCAATCAAAGCCTAGATAATTTGTTGAGATGTTTTGTTAGGATAAGCCCAAATAATGAGATTTGATCTTGGTGCATGTAAAATTTACCTAGAACACGTGAATAGTAGCACAATGAGGATGCCACTCCAAGTTGTTTATAGTTAATATCCAAGAAGATTTTTAGAGTTGAATACAACTAGAACTAGTTCCAAGAGTGTAGAAGTTAAAGACTTTGTTGAGTACATGCAAGATATGCATAAACACGTCAAAGGCTATATGGAGTGGAGTAGATAGAGGTACAAAGAGTGCATGCAAACTACAAGAGAAAAATGAATTCTTGGAAGGGGATTTGGTTTTATCCCTTTTGAGAGAGATTGGTGTATGTAAGGTATTGAAAAAGATCTTAGCCAATTCTTATGAGATCAAATTGCTAGAAAAAAATACATCTCACCAATCTTTAATGTGACATATTTGTATGAATACTATCGAGGAGAAGAAACAAGAGAGGAAGAAGGTTATGCTAGACTATAAGGCAATTATGCTATAGAAGTCTAAAGAAGAAACTGAGTGCATTCTAGATTAAAGGATGGTGAAGAAGACTAGAGGAAATAGATAGAATGAATACAGTCAAGTGGAATAACAAAACAGTAAAAGGTTCAAGATAGTTTTTGTATATATAAGTATTATAACTATTAGATTAAAGATTTTTCTACCTAGGATGTTTAGTGCAGTAACATCCCCTGGTTGAAAGCAATCCTGCATCACCTTAACACTTTTATTTTTTCCTTCTGTAACTTTTGTGTTGCAAATTTCATGCAATTCTTGCCAAATCTCTCTTCATATTTATGCTGGTGAGAATTCAGGTGTTTGACCGTGCATTCACACTTGGATGGGCTAGAGACTTCTTCGAATCTCTAGACATGTGAGATTACACGACGATTACACGTACCCAAATCGACAGTTAGGATTTTAAGTCAATGTCAGATGTAAGTCGTCTGTCAACGTGATCCAACTCCACGCAAGCTTCTCTAAGCAATCAGATTGTCTAGATGATGACGAGTAGCAAGAATTTATTGCCTAGGCATATTCGACTCCCATTTTTGGGAGCCTGAGAAGCTTGGAGATCTGTGTTGGATATAGGGATGTTTAGTCACTCCTCGAAGGTCTGAAAGCTAATATTTAATCGGTTTTCTTCCGAAATTTGGAAGAGTGAACCATGGCCAAGGTCATATCAATCAATCCAAAATTCATTGCCGAATGTTCCAGTGTCAGAACAATTTACTCTCCTTAGACATGTAATTTTTTTTTTAATTGAGAAATATCCTTTCTTTTGTTTTCCTCTGAGACATGTAATTAATAGGTATGGAATGTCTGACCTTGTTTCAGTCTCGGGGTCATCATAAAATCATATTTTGCCGAATGAGAATCTGATTGTACTCCCATTTGTAAATCGTGAATATAAGCTTGCTAGTAAGTCATTATTGAGTCGTTGAGTAGTTCAGTGATTCAACAAATGGTGCATCGTTTGGTTTGACAAATAGAATTTGTGTGGTTAGTTCCCGCAGGTTAGTTTTTCTGTAAAACTATATTTTATAATTGTGTTAAGACTTCAAGAATTGTTTTAGCGGGATTCGAACCCCTTTAATTAATTATAATCTTCTTACAGTTAACTGAATACAAATTTTCTAATTTGATTTCATATTCTGAGTCTTAACTCCTTGATTTGGTGCTATATAGTTGGGCCCCACCCTTCGGCATTGCATCATATATTTGCTTTGCTTTTACATTGTGGAGTGTACGGTAATTACACTGTTCTTAAGTTGCATGAACAATGTCCCAACAATGGCCACATTTACTAGGGAAGAGGGGTCTATAATGGAGCAGGGTCCAACACTGGGGATAGAAGTAGTCCTCAGTGGGTCCCATATTGGAGCATTTTAATATCCAATTGTAAAACACTTTTTATTCATAAAGTACTCAAAGTGACAAATCGTGTGATGCCACATCAACGCACCAATAAAACATGACTTAGTGCACCACTATTGGTCTCACTTTGTTTTTGGGCTTTTTGGATACCTCAAGAAAAAGCATGTTGATGTGGCCCTAAAACGAAATATAGAAGCACATGAGTTGTCGAATAAAATATTGTACAGAATTGAGAGTGATTTGAAATTTCCACGTAGGATTTTGAGAAACGCGAAGTTAGGGTGCTCCACTATGGACCCCTCTCCCCTATGCACTACATGTAATGCTTTTACAAATGGGTCCAAGATTATTTTTTTTGTTATATTTTCATCTCTCCAACATTTTATATATATATAAGATGGTTTATAAAGTGTATTGGTTATAGCATTTTGAATAAAATAATTATCAAGAATGATCAACCTCCATAAAATGGTGACTTGTAAGATTAGTTTTTACATGTCAAAAATTTGATTATATATATATATATAATTTTTCTTAATTTTTAGGATGGTTTATAGAGAGCATATTGGTTATAGTATTCTGAATGAAATAATTATCAAGAACATCCAGCCTCCACAAAAGGGCAACTTGTTAGATTAGTTTTTACATACCAAAAGTTTGATAAAGTTATATCTGAAATTAAGTTCCATCAAGAGAGGTTGTTTACAAAACAATATTCAGATAAAATAAGGTTTGCATGAATGACTTGAACTTCATTTTAGTTTGTCTAATATTCTTGCTACTTTTGTGATATGATAGATAAAACAATAAGACCACCCCCAAATTCTAGTGCCATCATCTATTTGGATGACATGTTAGATTTTGAAAAACTCACGATGAGCATCAAATGCATTTGAGATAAGTCTTGCTATTTTTGAAAATAAAAAGTGTTGCTCACTAAAAGGCACATTGAGTTTCCACTATATTTACTAGTCTATTTAGAACATATGTGTAGACTAGAGTTAGATTCAATCCAACATACATGAAATTTATTGTGACAAAACTTGAGTCTTATTATACAAGCAAGAAACTATGAAAGTGGTATCCGGTCTGAAATTAAGTTCCATCAAGAGAGGATGTTTACAAAACAATATTCAAATAAAATAAGGCTTGCATGAATGACTTGAACTTCATTTTAGTTTGTCTAATATTCTTGCTACTTTTGTGATCTTGATAGATAAAACAATAAGACCACCCCCAAATTCTAGTGCCATCATCTATTTGGATGACATGTTAGATTTTGAAAAACTCATGATGAGCATCAAAAGCATTTGAGATAAGTCTTGCTATTTTTGAAAATAAAAAGTGTTGCTCACTAAAAGGCACATTGAGTTTCCACAATATTCACTAGTCTATTTAGAACATATGTGTAGACTAGAGTTAGATTCAATCCAACATACATGAAATTTATTGTGACAAAACTTGAGTCTTATTATACAAGCAAGAAACTATGAAAGTGGTATCTAGTACTTGAGAAGGTTCATAAAATTATTTTCCATAATGACAACATGAGTATAAAGCAATAACATACATTTAAAATCAAAACATAAAATCAACAATCCAACAATTTTGGAAATACCTTATTTGAAGCTATATTTGAAATGGAAACAAATGTAAGTGAATATACTATGAGCAATGTCCTATTGTAATGAAATAAGTTGGTTTATTATCATGATATTTTCCATTGAGCATTTTTTCAATAATTTGCATGCACAACAATTTAATGCACTTGTACAAGTGGTTAAATATGGAAGTACTAATATGGAAGTACTATACAATGAGCAAATAAACTATTTTTGAAATGAATAATCAACCATCAATATTTACAATAATAATCAAAATTACAGCAAGAATGGCACTAGAAATGAATGGTGTTATTACAACAATTTGATTTAGTTATGAAAGATGGTTATGACTAACAAGTTGGTTGATATTTTGTCTATACCATCTTTGATTTCAAATTGGGTACAATGACTAAGCTTCAACCATTTGTCCATGGGGTATATGTTAAATAGTATTAACATGATGCCATTTTTTGTGAGATGTGTCGAGCCAAGTGGAGTAAACTTTGTGTTCCAAATAATGGAAGAGTTTTGCTAATGAGGCTCATACTTCATAAATAGGTAGTCATTAGGTGCGACAAAGACCATGACAAATTCGCAAAAGTATATCTTTTGGTCACAATGCTTTTTGAAACACAAGTAAGCCAAGTATTTCCTTCTAGTAAATGGGAAGGCACTTCCATGGGTTTTGCACTAGGTTTTCCCATGTTAAAGGAAGTGCATGATTTTTTGTCATTTTAAATATCTTTAACAAAATGTTTATACCCATTCAATGAAAGAAGACTCTAACGGGCAACAACGTGACAAAAAATCACTAACATTCGAGTTCACTTTGGCTTGCTCAGCTCCATCGCTTCATATAGGAGTCAAGATCCTTGGGCAAACTTTGGAGCACATTATATGAGAGAATGGAGACAAAGTTGAATAGTTCAACCGCTTTTCATCCACTAAAACTTAAGTACTCAATAGAAAACTAACATTTCTCTTGAGATGATGTATCATGCAGCAAACCACAGCTTAGAATGAAAATTGCACATATTATTCAGTATACATTTACTGTGTTTTATTTTGTTTTATTTAACTTTCCTCCTAATATTTTATGTTGTGATAGGACAACCACAAAGAAAGTAAGAAAAATTGACTTAGAAAGATCTAAGGATAAAAATTCATTAATAAGTTAACCCAAGTACGTCTTCAAGTGCAAGAAGAGTGAAAGAAGACTCAAGCTAAGTACAAACCCAAGCATAATTAGAATAGAGACAAGCACAAGTTCCAAGTTGGAGACACACTATGGCTTTACTTAAGCAAGAAAGCCTTGATGGTAAAGCAAAGAAACTAAAACCACATAGGCAAGGTCCCTTTGAGATTGTTGAACAAATAAGCACCAATGCTTTCATATTAGATTTGCCTCCATGCATATATTTTCAATTGTGAATTTTAGGACCTTTTGTCTCTTTGAATCCTTTAAAGAAACAAGCTATTATTGCCTTGCATTGAAGATCTTACAACTAATGCTCAAGCTAAGTTGGACATGGATGTTGTGCAGAAAAAGTTGAGGACATCGGAGAAAAGGAGAGAAGTGGAGTTGACAAGCAGCATTGAAGGGTCAATTGTCAAGCAAAGCCAAATGGTATTCCAAAGATGAGTTGGGAGAGGAGGAGACGGGGAAAGGGAGTTGGTGAGTAGGGGGATTTGCCTCATCATTTAAGTCCTTAAGCCTTTGGCTACCTAAAGTCTCTCAAATGGATATATGTGATCTGAAAATAATCATTAAGCAAATTGTAGTTCAATTTAATTGATGTATTTAAACTGACTTCATGGTTTTTGCAATTAAAACATGCCCATACTCACTCCATAAGACAAATTTTGGGAAGGCATGGATGCAGATGTAGTGCAATAAGAGGAAAAAAATTGGGAAGACATGGATGCAAATGTTGGGTAGTAAGAAGATAGATGCAAAAAATCTCAAAGGTGATTTTGATCTGGAGGATCTTCGCCAAAAATTGAAGTTTCTCATTTTTCTCTAGAATCAACATCATCAAAATGAGCTTGGAATTCTGACTCCAACACAATTTGAACGGAGTCAAATGGAGTTATGACGCTCAAGTTATGCTTGGTCAACTGTCGGTCAACTCAGGGGCTTAGACCAAAAAAATGTCAAAATTCAACATCATCAAAAGTGGTCAAAGTTGACATCAATGCGAAGAGCTCGTCGAGAGCTTTCCAACGACGTTCATTTCACGCAACCATATGAAGGAATTATGGGTAGCCAAAGTTTTGGTCAAAATGATGACGTGGCATCACCAAAACTTGACACTTGGCGGGACACATGGCATGTGACATGACAGGAGTAGTGAGTTGGTATAAATAAGGATTAAACCATAATTATTAGAAAAAAAAACATATGGTTTAAAAATAAAAATAAAAATAAATATAATAAGGAGGATTTAGTGGGATTTGATCCCTTAATCCATGCCTTAAAATCCTCTTTCCTTTGCACTCTTTATGAAAAGGAAAATCCCTTCGTATACATAAATCTTTAAATAAGATTTTATTCTCTTAAATATAATAATCCCTATAAATGAGGATTTTAATCCTTTTAAAATTTTAGAAGCCCGTTACATGATAGTTAAGGAGGCTTAAAATAAATTAATGGCTTTAAAATTATATTAGCATTGATTGGTTTTGATAAAAGCCGAAAACCGAAATCTCTTATTTTTAAATTTTCACCCAAATATTTAAAATTTGTAATCCTCCAATTTGTTAAAGAGGTTGAAATAAAACCTCTAAGGCCCGAGAATAACATGTTAAAGGGCTTTAACGAATTATTGAAGATTTGAAGATTATTTTAAGGGGGGGTTATTGTTTTCATATGTAAAAAAAAAAGAGATTATGGGAGATTTGTACTTGTATGGGTAATATTGTAAAATCAATTGGTTAGTAACCAATTGGAGTAATATTGGTGTATAAAAAGGGGTAGAAGGGCAGGATGGAAACTAAGTGTGATGGGAGAAGAAAATTCCTTGGAGAAATTTTGCTCGATTTCCGTGCTATTCAGGAGGTTGCTCTTGCGCACTTTGAAGGAGTGCTTGTCAAATTTCTTTGTAAACCAAGGGGAGATTATGCCAACATGTTGTACCAATTTTCTGGAGAAGTAATTGGATTGGTCCACTCATTGGAGAGGGGCCCAGAGACAGTCGTTTTTATGACGAACTCCGTTATCAACTTTGTTTGCAACTCTCTCTCTTTCTCTCATTCTGTTTTCACCACTTTGTTATTTCCATTATTTTTATTTATGTTCGGATGTTAATTCTATTGAATTAAGTTGGATTTAAAATTGTAATTGTTACGCATTCAATGCAATTGTCATAGATCCGTAAAATACAACAGATTTGGAGACCCTGTAGTCCACAACGTTTAAATAATTAGTCATACAAGCTGAATATAAGATTAAATATCATAGTCAAGCACTACAATGTATGATCAAACATTTTTCTTCCATCTTTCCAGGTCTTTTGGTGTTTGGATCACTACCAATTTTATTTTCTCAAACTTTGGTGAATCCCTTGGAATCATGTATTTCTCAAATGTAGAGTTGGACATATGTATAACTAAGTAGGGTAGTGAACCAAGTTGTCTAGGTAAGTTCCATAGCAAGGAAAACATAGGAAACCAATGTAGTAATGTTGCAAAAGTACCACAAAATATGTGGAAGTAGTTGGATTGTAAATCTTGCATGAGAATAGTGGAGACGAGGAGGTACAACTCGACTCTTTTGGAGTTTTCCCACATTGGATTTCTCGAGGGTATATTCTTGTGTTGATTCTTCTTTAAGCAATGAAGATTCATGTTATAAAATTATTAATAAACTATCCATCCCAATCACAGATTAATAGAAACTCTCCTTACTTTTCTTTTAAAAAATTCTAAGAGAAATAATCTTAGCTAAGTTTCAGAAACTCGTAAAGACCCTTGCAATTTCTGATCTTAAATTTCAGTTTTGAGTGGTTTGTAATTTCGTCAAACAAATATCTTGCAATCCACTTTCAGTGTGTAGAAGTTGTTTCCTTTGCATATGATGATAAAGCATTCATAGAAAAGACTCTAACAAGAATGCTAATGACTGAAAATGCAAGAGATATGCAATGCAATCTTTTTTTCTTCTTCTGAGTTTTCAAGACTTTATAATGATTGAAATGAAATGCAATTATTCAAAATGAGCAGTTACAGCTGAGAGACATTTTGACAAACAATTGTCATACAACTCCAAAACTCCATTGTGTATAATATTTCAGCTCAAACTAATTACAACAATTGTCAATGATACTCACAATAGATCACTTTCTAAAAGAGATGACTTACAATGCAAGTATGACAATACAAGTGCAGACCTGGATAATTTTCTCATGTGAAATGCAAGCTATAATGAATGGATAATGACTGCTATTATGACAACAATACAAAGATGTCTAAATGCAACTCCAAATGCAAGTTTATACAATGTAATGAAGAACCTGGTAGATGCCTTGAAAAAGCAATGACAATGGTAGCGACTATGAGTTCCTTCCAGCCACGACTTAGCACTTAATAATCACGCCTAGACTGATTGCCTGAAGTCATTTTCTCCCAGCGTGATATCATCCCAACACTAGAAGCTCGAACCAAGAGAAAACCTTCCAAATCGAACTGTTGGAAGTAGACAATGATGAAGAGATGGTGCACCTAAGAATGGACCAAAACCACAATTTGTACAAGTATAAATAGCTGTGTAGCTGAATGTGATTCAAAAAATGCTAAATGCCTTCTCCAAACAAAATCAATCCCTTTTGAGCTCCAAATTTGGTCATAGACCATTAAATTTGCAATGATCACCCTTGTAGGAAAACTAAATTGTTTCCCTCCACACTTCTCCAGCTAGGGTTGATCTTTCACAACCAAAACTGGTATCCTAGAGTATTCAAACCCTCGGACAAGCAAGCATTCAAGCTCTCACCAAATTGGTATGAAAAGTATAATCCAAGACATGCCCAAATGGCTTGCTCATAGCTCCTTATAAAGAACTTTTGACCTTCTAGAAAGATTCTCCAAGAAGCTTCTAGAATATTTTAATATTTTCCAAAAGTGACTATAATTTATTATTTTATTTTAGTCACTTTAATTAGATTAATTAAAAATAAAGTTATCTTTTTTATTTGAATTTATTGAGATAACTTTTTAAATAATTAATTTAATATTATTCCCTTATTTCTCCTTTAGCCTTCAGGAATAATAAAGGCTAAATGATCCTCCGGAGTGGCTAGTGAGAAGGGGACATTACAGTCCTCACTTCTCGAAATTGCTTTCCCACAAGCAATTGCAAACTAGGATGTTGCAAAATCTGTTCTCCTTCCCAAGTGGCATCCTCTGCTGACAAATCTCTCCATCTCACCAAGAACTCCTTAACCACTCTGTTCCTCAATCTCTTCTCCCAAGTATCAATTATCTCCTCAAGAATTAGGACCAAATGCCCCTCCTCATCCAATGGGGCAGCTCTGATGAAGGAGTAACCCGTTGTCCAATTGCCTTCTTGAGGCACAAAACATGAAATACATTATGAATTTTGCTGCTCTCTGGCAACTCTAGCTCATAGGCTACCTCCCCAACACGCCTGATGATCCTGTAGGGTCCATAAAATCTAGGCTTGAGCTTCTCTGCACTGCTCTTCTTCAAAGAAGACTGCCTATAGGGCTGCAAATGAAGGTAGACCAAGTCTCCAACTTCAAAACTGCACTCAACCCTATGCCTATCAGCATGTCTTCTGTTGATTCTAGGCCATCTGTAGATTATCCTTGAGAACCCTCAAAATGTCCCGGCTCTCCTGAATCCAATCCTTAGCCTTAGTAGCTCTACTCTCCCCAAAAACCAATTCCATGAATGATGGTGCATCATACCCATACAGTGCTCAAAAAGGTGACATCCCAATCGATATATGATAAGTGGTGTTATAGCAATACTCCCCCAAGTGTAACCACTTAATCCAAGCTCTCTGCTATCTTGAGATGTAATTGCGTAGGTAACCCTCAATCCATTTATTCACAATCTCCGTCTGATCATCTATCTAAGGGTGATAGCTTGTACTCAGGGTCAACTCAATACCTGCCAATTTGAATAGCTCTTGCCAAAAGGAACTCAGGAACCTACTATCCCTATCACTAACTATTAACCTTGAAAACCCATGCAACCTAAAGATCTCCCTGAAAAACAACTCTGCTACCTGCAGTGCCTTGTATTATGTAGGTATATCAAAGAAGTGGGCATACTTCGTCAATCGATCCACCACCACATAGATGCAATCTCTCCCATGAACCTTGGGTAGACTCGTGATGAAATCCATGGAAATGCTCTCCTCTGCTCTGGAATGGGTAATGGTTGCAAAAGACCTGCCAGATTTGAATGCTTAGTCTTGTTCTGCTGGCAAGTCATACACTCCCTGACATGTCTGAAAACATCCTCCTTGAGGCAATTCTAAGAGAACATCTCTCTGACCTGTCTATATGTCTTAAAGTAGCCTTGATGGCCTGCTAAAGGAGTGTCATGTGAAGCCTGCAATATCTTCTCCTTCAGTTTTGACTCTGGCACCAAATAGATCTTGTCCTTGTAGAAGATAACGCCATCCACAACCTTGTGTCTGTCATCCTGCACTTGGCCTTCCATCACCTCACATGCAAACTTATTCTTAGAGTACTCAACTAGCAAGAGAGACTTCCAATCAGCTAAAATCTCTGAAAGTGATCAATCTGCAGGTTTCTTGGAAAGGGCATCGACAACAACATTTTTCTTCCCTTTCACATACTCTGTCGAAATCATAGGCTTGTATCTTACTGACCCATTTCTGCTACCTCTCGTTCAAATCCTTCTGCTCCAAGAAATACCTGAGACTATTGTGGTCGGTCCTCACCACAAAATTTCCTCCAATCAAATACTACCTAAACTTTGCCAATACATGCATTATGGCAAGCATCTCCTTATCATAGATGGAGTAAAGTTTCTCAGGTCCTCTCAACTTGCAGCTCTCAAAAGCAATGGGGTGCCTGTTTTGCATCAAAATAGCTCCTATACCTTCACCTAAAGCATCACACTCAAGAACAAATGGTTGGGTGAAGTCCAAAAGTGCCAAGACTGGGCAACTACTCATCACCTCCTTGAGCTTGTCAAAAACTCACTGCACCTCATCAGACCAACTGAATGTACCGCTTCTTGGTAAGGTCTGTCAAAGGTGCTCCCTATTGAGAAAACCCTCTCACAAAGCGCTTGTAATAGATGCACAACCCAAAGAATCCTCGTAGCTCTGTAAGTGTCCTGGGTGTTGGCCAATCGAGTATTGCCTGAATCTTCTCCTGGTGAACCTGTACCCCCTGTGCACTGATCACATGCCCTAAGTACAAAATCTCCTTAAGGACAAACTCACACTTCGAGGCCTTAGAATACGATTGCTCCTCCATGATAGTCAAGACCTCATCTAATTGCCTCAAGTGATCATCCCAAGCCTTGCTATAAATGAACAAATCATCAAAAAACACTAAAAGGTACTTACACAACTGCTTGTTGAAGATTTGGTTCATGCATGACTGAAATGTAGCAGGTGTGTTTGTCAAACCGAAGGCATGACCAAGAACTCATAATGCCCATAGTGACATCTGAAAGTTGTCTTGTGTATATCTTGCTCTCTAACTCTAATCTAATGGTACCCTGAGCGAAGATCTATGTTGGAAAAGTATATTGCACCATGTAGCTCATCTAGCAGCTCATCGATCCTAGGTATCAGGGATCTATTCTTAATAGTCTTTTTGTTGAGAGCTTTGTAGTCGATGCACATCCTCATCGTTCCATCTTTCTTCTTCACCAAGACCACTAAAGAAGCAAATAGACTAGAACTTGGTCGAATGTGGCCCATGTCTAGCAACTCCTTGATTTCCTTCTCTATCTCATCCTTAAACATTTTAGGATGATGGTAGGGGTTGGTGATGACAGGCTTGGCCCCCTCCAACTCAATGGTGTGCTCAAATCCTCTATCTGGTGGTCATCCTGGTGGTATCTCTCCAAACACTTTGTCATGCTTTTCTAATAGATCATGAATGTCAATGTGATATGGTTGATCCGAGTCTAGAGTCTCCTTTGTCATAATCAAACATTCTGCTTCCCATGCCACATCATCATGACGGAAGATGATCTCCATCCATTTAGCTGACACTATCTTTGGTGCCCCATTTTCCATTCCTCTAAGCACCACTCTTTTGCCATCCGCTACCCTGAACTTAAGCTCCATGGTTTGAAAGTTCTGTGAATACTTGTCCAACAAATGTAACCACTGGATACCAAGGATGGCATTCGTGTCACCTAAATCCACCACATAGAAATCATCTATAACTGTGTAATTACCCAATGTGATAGGTAACTAGGGAACCCTCTGTGTGCATGACATATTGTATCCATCTACAACCATAACATTAAAACCCTCAAAGTCCTGTGCTGGTATCCCTTGCTTTGCTACTAAAGCTGCATCAATGAAGTTGTGAGTGGCCCCACTATCAATCAACATTGTGATATGTTGGCCCTACAAAACTCCCCTGAACCTAAAGGAGTTAAACCTTGGGGTACCTGATAGAGTAGCGATGGTGTTGCTCTTGACCTCTTCCTGTGGCTGCTCCTCCTCCAAGCTGCTATCCTCATTGCCTTGTTCAATCTCACCCTCCACGTTCTCTGATACAACTTCAATGAAGTGAACTTTTCCTTTACGCAAACAACGGTGACTAGGCTCCTAGTGCTCTCTACAATGATAGCATATTTGCTTTCTTTTGCACTCCTAGCCATCCTCTTCCTCTTGTTTGCTCCTCTTAGTCCATTCCTTCTGAGTGGGTTTCTTGCCCTTGTCTTTTTGAGAGGATGAACTCTTGGGCAGGAACTTGTTCTTTGGTTTGCTAGCATCCATATCCCTTGCTTTCTTGATTGCTTCCTGTAATGAGGTAGGATTAAGGGCATTGATCCAACCTCTCAAGGGATACATCAAGCCATCCATGAATAGAATGAGCAACCTTCTTTCTGAGATATCAGTTAATAGAACAACAAGTCTTTGGAAATCAGCAATATAATTATCCAATGACCTCCACTGCTTTAACTGCGCTAACTCCTTGACATGGAGTTCAGGGTCCTTAACATCGAACCTCTCAATCAATCTTTTAGTGAGTTTTGCATAGGAGGTGATTTGGTCATGGCCCATTGTGACCATTCCGTGATGCCACCATTCATGAGCAACTCCATCTAAATGTATGGTAGCGTATTTGATTGCTTCATCTTCGAGCATAGGATTTAGCTGGAAATAAGTATCAACTGTCTGAACCCAAGCTTGTGCTGATGTCTTCCCTGATCCACCATAATAAGGAAAACTCAATTTTCCTACTTTCCTTCTGAGTTCATTGCATTGCTCCCTGTTACCCCTGTTGGGTCTGTGTCTCATTCTTAAATCTATGTAATCCCGGAGAGAAATATCATGTTGAAAACTTGGTCCAGCATCAAGCCAATCCTGTCTAAGTTGCTTTTGCAGCTCGATCAATGTGAGTTCATTATCTTCTTGTGGCTCAACTCTGGTTGGGAAGAGTGGCATCATGGGTCTTGATCCCACTTGAGTAGCCCGATGGTTAGGAGTCTGGTTATTAACCAAGTTGTCTCCCCAGCCATTGTTGCCTCCATTAAAATTGTTATTATTGTTGAGCATATTTCTTGTCAGAAGCTCCATCACCTGTGTTATTCTTTGATATTTTGTCCTGTGCTCATTTAGAACTGCAATCATGAGTGCTTCACTAGTTGGCTCTTCTCTTCTTTGTTCTTCTCGATTTGGATTGCTACCTCTTCTATCACCCATTGTGTCCTGTTGTGTATATGCAATTAGATTTGCTAGTTGTTATGCTCTTTTATGAGTATAGTACCTGTGTGGACCCACCTTTGGTGGCTGCATATGTTAACTCTAAATCCTCTAGGCTGGCAGGCTCATAGCTCTGATACCATTGTAAAGACCCTTGCAATTTCTGATCTTAAATTTCAGTTTTGAGTGGTTTGTAATTTTGTCAAACAATTATCTTGCAATCCACTTTCAGCGTGTAGAAGTTGTTTCCTTTGCATATGATGATAAAGTATTCATAGAAAAGACTCTAACAAGAATGCTAATGACTGAAAATGCAAGAGATATGCAATGCAATTTTTTTTTTTGAGTTTTCAAGACTTTATAATGACTGAAATGAAATGCAATTATTCAAAATGAGCAGTTACAGCTGAGAGACATTTTGACAAACAATTGTCATACAACTCCAAAACTCCATTGTGTATAATATTGCAGCTCAAACTAATTACAACGACTGTCAATGATACTCACAGCAGATCACTTTCTAAAAGAGATGACTTACAATGCAAGTATGACAATACAAACTCAGACTTCTATGGCAGCCATACAAGTGCAGACGTGGATAATTTTCTCAGGTGAAATGCAAGCTATAATGAATGGATAATGACTGCTATTATGAAAGCAATACAAGGATGTCTAAATGCAACTCCAAATGCAAGTTTATACAATGTAATGAAGAACCTGGTAGATGCCTTGAAAAAGCAATGACAATGGCAGCGATTGTTAGTTCCTTGCAGCCATGACTTAGCACTTAATAATCACGCCTAGACTGATTGCTTGAAGTCGTTTCCTCCCAGCATGATATTGTCCCAACACTAGAAGCTCGAACCAAGAGAAAACCGTCCAAATCAAACTGCTGGAAGTGGACAATGATGAAGAGATGGTGCACCTGAGAATGGACCAAAACCACGATTTGTACAAGTATAAATAGCTGCCAATGAATCGCTGTAGCTGAATGTGATTTACCAAAAATGCTAAATGCCTTCTCCAAACAAAATTGATCCCTTTTGAGCTCCAAATTTGGTCATAGACCATTAAATTTGCAATGATCGCCCTTGTAGGAAAACTGAATTGTCTCCCTCCACACTTCTCCAGCTAGGCTTGATCTTTCACAACCGAAAGTGGTATCCTAGAGTATTCAAACCTTCGGACAAGCAAGCATTCAAGCTCTCGCCAAACTAGTATGAAAAGTATAATCCAAGACATGCCCAAATGGCTTGCTCACAGCTCCTTATAAAGAACTTTTTGACCTTCTAGAAAGATCCTCCAAAAAGCTTTTAAATTTTTTAATATTTTCCAAAAGTGACTTTATAAATTATTATTTTATTTTAGTCACTTTAATTAAATTAATTAAAAATAAAGTAACCTTTTTTATTTGAATTTATTGAGATAACTTTATAAATAATTAATTTAATATTATTCCCTTATTCCTCCTTTAGCCTTCGGGAATAATAAAGGCTAAATGATCCTCCGAAGTGGCTACTAAGAAGGGGACATTACATCCCTTCAACATACAAGATTAAAATTTGTTATCAATGGCATGCAAGAATGTTATATGAATACATATGGTCTCCTACGGGGTAAATTCTGTGCCATAGCCAAATTAAAAATGTCGGAAAGATTTAAAAGAAATGAGGACTCTTAATATACAACACAGTTCAAGATGAATGTCAAAGGATAGAACCGAACAAATGCAATGTTTGCTTGATAGAACAGTACAGAATATTATGAAATGTTATACCTCATGAGAGAACTTATGGGGCAGTTAGTGACAGAAAAATAGGGTAAGGGAGAAGGAACTCAACATCTGATACTGAAGCCAGAATTACCCTTTAACAACATTAATTATGTGGAAGATAAGGAACAACAATGCTTATTTGCTGAGAACAAAATTTCTAGATATCAGAAGCTAAAAGACCATTCAGTATTCATCCTTGTCATAATAAAAAGAATATGAGAGATGTACACTGGTCATAACTCAAACTACTTCCTCAAGTCTAGAAAGCTTAAAAAGTAGGAACCAAAATTAATATAGGACTCACTTACCATCTCCAGTTTGGGGATAAGAATGGTACTGCATGGATTCTCTTAACACAATGATATTGAGATAATGCACGGAGCTTTTCATTATGGCCAATGCATTTCTAAATGGACATGAAAAACATATTTGAATTATTCATCAATACAACCTCTCCTGCTTTAATGGAGAAAAAAGCTTTATGGTGAATTGCCTTGCAGATTTCCACAGGACAATTACATCCATGGTTTAGAGACAGAAGCATGACATTGCTTGTTAAGATCTGGTATTGAACTTTCAACACCAAAATTTCA
Source organism: Sequoia sempervirens (assembly GCA_007258455.2). Taxonomy (NCBI): domain Eukaryota; kingdom Viridiplantae; phylum Streptophyta; class Pinopsida; order Cupressales; family Cupressaceae; genus Sequoia; species Sequoia sempervirens. The sequence goes on from VDFB02097356.1 coordinate 29,670, forward strand.
AATTTCTAACAATGTAGTAAATTCATGTGGATAAAATTGCTAGATTTTGTTGAGCATATGTTGTTGACAATTAAAGAAGCATGCTACTATAGGCATGCTACTATAGGCCCAGCATCAAAATTTACTCCCAGCTTCCAAGAATCTCCAAATGGAGATAGCAATGCAGGGAGGACTGGGTACAGCCTTTAGCCAGCACTATCATCATCAGTTCGTAACCAATATAGAGGAGTCTGTCTCCCTTAGCTTCATGTATTTTTTTCTTTCAACCAATACAGAAAGATTTGGCCAGATAAGAAAACTAAAATTTTCTCCTCATCTATGGGCTAATACCTAAACAGTGACATGAATGCGAGCCAACCATAAGTCACTTACAAAAGTTCAAGAAAGTTAAATTGAATGACTGTTGTCATGTGTTGGTAAACTCATTCACTTCAGATTTATCAAATGAATCTTATTAGCAATTTCTCTCTCTCTAGGATCACCATCCTCCAAAGTAACACCCCTTGGATCTTCTGTTACCAGGAGTGGAAGCACACCATTTGTACTCCAGTGCTGTGCAACACGATCTCTGGAAGTGCTTCCAAGTGTAATTGCAAATATTGCATCAAAACCTCCGGCACCAGGAACTCCAGCCAAAAGCACACCTTCCATAGTCATTGTACTATCTAGCATACGAGTCTGAGATTCAGGTTCAATCTGCATAGAAAATTCAAACAAAACAGGAACTTTAAGATGAATATTTTTATAGATTATGTGGATGTAAGATAGCAATAACTACCCTCAAACAAGCTTTATATATAATGATGAATAAATATGCTTTAGACATCTCTAGTCTTATGGGTTATCATATATAATTTACCAGAAGATAAAACAAATAATGAAGAATGATTGTACATTAGACATCTCCGATATCATGAGTTATCCTACTACTTTATGAGAAGGTAAGATAGGTTGTCTACACGAGAGATCAAAAAGATAATAGTACGGCACAGATTGTTTTAAAAGGTGACTTTATCTTTGCAGTAAATGAAACAGAAAAGAGTTACTTACTGGAACTCCTGCAGCTTCTCCAATCTGCCTCAAAAGATTTCTAACCTCCAGCATAGCTTGTCGTGCTCCCAACAAAGCTTTGACAGTTGCATGATGACTAAAATCGTCCTTGTGTTGATCCATCCACTACATAGTACACATTATTAGCATAGCTGAAGACTTTTGTATGCACATATATAATAGAATAACTACCTTTGTCAAACATGAACAATTATTACAGAAAAAAAGGAAAAGAAACTAACACATGATTAATCAGATTGCACCAAGATAACTTTCTTAAAGTTCAAAGCTATAACCATTTCGTCTTTGGCTACTAAAATATCTATTTCAAAATCACTGTTGTGGCAGAAAATCTATATTTGTTGATTTCAATAGGTTTGTCTAAGTGTATGATAGTTGGGTTTCACCAAGTTTTGCATATAGAAATTTCTACCCAGTACAAGTGTACTGAAAAATAACACAATTACATGTCTTTATGTTGGCGTAACAACTAACACCTCTGGAGTAAGAGTTGCTACGAACAGCCTATGTACACTACGCAATGAGTGCTCTTCAAATTAGGAGGGGAAGCTCCCTCGTTGTGCTTTACAAAAATACCTGCAAAGGGAAATAAACTAAACTAATTCCTGTCTTTTTGTTTCAGCTGTAAAGGTACAAGGCTTTCTTGAAAACTATATACGCTTGCAGCTGAGAATTTTCTCCGGTTTCGCAGATTCACTAACTACAACTAAACTTAATAACTTAAATTCTATCCGCCTCAAGAAAACAGAGCATGAGAAAACGGAGCAAGGTTATGACTATCAGACGATAAACGTGTTTAGATTCTCTACTTGAAGGCAAGGTGGCGCAACTATTATCTCAATCTGAACAAGTCTATTGGCACAAAACAGATTTAAGAATTTACCATGATAATCTCACGAAACCCTATGTGGCATAACGCTTGATCATAATAGTAAAGACTCGCAAAACAGATTTATCATCACAATCTCACGAAACCCTATGTGGCATAACGCTTGATCAATAATGACAAAAGATTCACAAAACAGATTTATCTAAACTAAGGGAAGTATTTACCATGACAACCTTATGGAACCCTATGTGGCATAACACTTGATCATAACAGTAAAGACTTCTCAAAACAGATTTATCATCACAATCTCACGAAACCCTATGTGGCATAACGCTTGATCAATAATGACAAAAGATTCACAAGACAGATTTATCTAAACTATGGAAAGAATCCACTATCACAATTGCATGAAACCCTATGTGGCATAACAATTAACTGTAATAGCAAAGACGCATGAACAAATACCAAAAGAGCAATATTGAGGGCAAGGTAGGCGAACATATATTTCTCTCTCACAAAAGTTAATTACAAGCAAAACTCTTATTTATATACATGTGTAGGGAACCCTAAAATCACCTTTGTGTGAACTACCATTAAGAAATGCATGCAAGATTAATTATTAAACCCTAATGAAGTAAACTATACAGCTTAACCTGAAAGCCCATCGCTAACTGCAAATAACCTAAATGGACCATCCGTAAGCATGCACGCCCTTATTTAAAGCAAAGTTAACTGGACACTACCTTCAGTTAACTGGAAACCCTAACCCTAACTCCTGTGTTGATAATTCCAAGGTTGAGATAAGCATGTGTTAAGTCAGCAAGTAAACTCAAGACTGAAAGTCGAGTTAACTGCTGCTCACGACTCAACCCTCAAAATTAACTGCAGGTTCCAACTGGCAGATCACTCCATGTCAACTCGATCTAACACTTCGACCAAGAACTCATCGATCTCTCTGTCATCTGGCACTTTGACACTGCTCAAAACAACAGTCTGTTTCTTTAGTTCTCTGCCACTTTCCGTAATTGTGTGCATACCATCTTTACATTCTTCAGTCGCCTTTCTGAAACTGGCTGCAATCACTGAAATATTCTCTAATTTAGGCGCCATAGGTTCACCTTCAAGTCTGTCACGAATCAGCCTCTCGAACTCTGCTTGAACTTTATCCAATTCAACATACGTGCCATCTTCCAGAAGATAATGACACGGAATCTGAACCACGAAACCATTGACAAGTGCAAGTACTCCAACCACATCATCCTTGAGTGAAAACAACTTAGTAGAGATCTTCTCACATATTTCTGTCCTGAGAAGGTGCTGCTCTCTCTAAGTAAAAACTTTCTCCTGATCCTCATCAATCTCCAAGGCATCGTATGCAACTGACAACTGAGATACCAGAACACGATCTTTTGCCAAATTCTCTGCAACCGCAATCTCAAGTGACTGAACACCTTGACGGAGTTTATGTGCATCACTCCTTAACTGATACAAATCTGCAAGAAGATGCCGACCAGCAGCAACTAAACTATCAATCCAGTTGTCCAAGAGTCTGCCATGACTAACCAACTGATCCAGTTTCCGTTGTTCTGCAGGTGTACTCTGAGGAAGAACAGATGCTCTACTCGGATTTCCGTGAACAAGATCAGAAATGTACTGGCGAAGTTAACTATTTTCAGCCTTGAGTAAGGCTTTATCTTCTCCATCCTTCGTGATTCGCTCTTCAAGATTATTAGTGACAATCTTAAGAAGAGTCACATCTGTCTCTCTAGTGGTCCTGCCAAGATTAGCCTTAGTAAATGTAAAGTCACCAACTTCGACTTCATCTAAGCTTTTACCCTCTGGAGGAACGGCAACTTCAATAACAATCTCTGATTCTGGAGTCTTCTCGATATGCACCTGTTTCTTGATCTTCTTGTTCGATCTTCTCTGATAGGGTTCACCGAACTCAGATAAATCAAGGTTGTACGAAGGTTCACGCCTCTGTCTTCCCAAAGACTTCTCAAGCCAACAAGATTGAACGATATTTTCAATTCTAGGAGAGACTGTCCCTGATGTATCAACCTGTGGTGGTTCAGTTGTCTTCGATCCTGCTTGAATTGGTGTCTCAGGCTCTGAATCTATGTCAATAGGCTGCATGTGAGGCGGACTAGGAGGTGAAACGTGAGGCTCGGCCTGAATGACTGTCTCTACTGGAACCTCAGGAACATGCTCAACCTGTTTCTGCTTCCTCTTACCAGTAGCTCTTTTCCCCGTGTTTCCACTGAGTTTAACCCCTTCAGGAGGTATTATAATGGCTTTGACTCTGGGTCTTGCTCTAGAAGTAGAAGGCAACGAAGAGAGATCCTTTGGCGGCTCTGCTACAGGAACTGACTTTCGCGTTCGTTTGCTCTCCAAGAACAACTTACTATTCTTGATAACTGATCTGGAAACCTCTTCGATAGAAATATTCTCCTTAGCATACCAATCTGGTGAGCGAAGTGGCTGCCGAGCAACTTGATCCTTGACATATGAATTGAGAAGAACTTCTCCATCATCATCTGATAAACCATCAACATCTTCTGATAGGTAATCAGAGAGCTAACCGATAGTGAGTCTACAATAGTGACGACGACGGACTTCGAATTCATCTTCACAATTAGCCTAGAAATCTTCAAGTGCTGGCGTATGTGCAATCCCTTGCTCTAACCGATCTGCATAATGACCGAGAGGATCATAGGAACGCCTCTCAGTATAAGACTTGAGTTTGAACCTTTCTATCTCAGTAGACATAAACCTGGCATCTGTTGCCGCATTGCATGTGAAAATTCCCAATGTGAATGGAAAATTCGCTGCAGTCTTATGACGACTACGAAGAAAGAAATGAACATGCTGCAGCTGTCTGAGGAACTCCATGAAGATGAGGTTATCTGAAGGGTACCTTGGTAACATCAGGGCTCCAACATATCCATAAACTCCGGATGTATGTGAAAGGTGGAACTGATAAACCAATCCGCCCAAGTTCCAACGCTGACGGATGATTGAGCATTGAAAACGGTCGATTGAGAAAACTCCAGCTGAGGGTAATATTCATGAACACGTTGAACACCGAGAGTGCCATTAGTTTTCAGATGCCTGAAGCTACCTTGAAATGCAACCAAGTAAACCAAGTAGGATATCATATGAAACTCATGATACTTGAGAAAGTTAGTAATTTGCTGATGTAAGCAATCACTAATCAACATAGCCCAATCAAAATGCTCTGTGTCATCAAGAATTCTGGTAATCAGGTAAAACATCCAAGAACGGAAAGTGCTAGCGTCTGATTGACCAGTAACTCGGTTGAGTAAAGTTATCAAAACAACAACTTCCTCTTTGAATTCGCCACGACCAACCTTCTTAGGCATGTTAGTTTTCTGAACTGTCAGTCATTTCTGAGCTACCTTCCTCTGCGAACGTTGATGATCAGCATCCCATATTTCCTCACAAGCCTCCAGAACCACAGTAAAGTTATCTGAACGAGGAGGAATAGCAAAACATTTTTCTATGTCCTTCGGTTTGAGACTGCAAACAACTCTCCCGTCAATTGATCTGATTTGTCGTGAAGACGAGTCATAATGCTTAATGCAAGCAAGTACGAACTCAAGATCGAAAATAGTAATAGGAATAGATGCCGCTGCCAACAACCCAGAACGCTCAAGATTCCTCAACGAATTGCTGCTAACATTCTCCAAACTGCTCAGATTCACCACTGGATAAACATGATTCAGGTCCGTATCTGAAGTTTTGATGAAATTATGTGTAAGAGCCGATTTGACCTTGTAATCAATGAGATTGAACCAAGATTTTTGAAAAATGGCTACTTTTTGACCCAGAAGTCGACATTGAAGAACTTTCTGAAAACCTCTGGACAAGGCTAAAAATAGCTTCTGACGAAAGAAATTTTCGGAGTTTTTCTGGAACATGGGTTTTGTGCACAATGGAATTCTGAACAAACCCAGATAGCTGAATTCTTGAAAAAATGTGTTTCAAGCCCACATGCAAAGAGATTTTCGGAAAAAGCACAGAGCTTCAGAATGAAGACTACGGGGCGATTTTCTCGAAAAAATCTAAGACGTGGGTCTTGCTGCAAACGCTGAAATATGCGAACCCAGATGATCAGATTCAGAATATGTGTTGAATTTCTTTGACATGCGAAGAAAGTACCTAAGGTGAGAATAGAAGAAATAAGACAGAAGATAGAAAGTTTTGCTTGTCTCGTCAAAATCACAACTTTCTCTCGAACTTGATGAAACTGCAGATGCATAGAGAAAATAAAGTCTAGAATCGCCTTCCTTTGAACAATCTGAACTCGTTGCTTCGAAGAACGCTGAATTCAGACACCTGTAGCGCCTTTAGCTTGCTGGTCGCTCAAGAAGAATATGAACTTCAGAGCAAAAGATGATGAAATAATGGACGCCATGGCTGAAATATATAGATTTTCATCTTTGAAAATTCGTACTAAGCAAGGAAACCATGAAAAGTGCGCTTGGCTTCTAATTGGACCTCATTTAAGTTAACTGGAACTCAGATATGCTAATTAAAGCATCATGCATTAGGGTTTGCCTTTCAAGTCTTCAGTTAACAGCTTCATGCGACTTTGACTTCAGTTAACACTTCATCTTAAGTTCGCCATCCTTCACACTTGCTTTAAATTCACAAATTTGAACTTGAGGTGACCCTTTTGATAACTAAAGTTGGCCATAAAGAATTCGCCATATTTCATGCAATGAATATTCTAAAAATAGGGACCCTTTCATGACTTCAGTTGGCCTTCAAGAATGCGCCAACTTCACATGCTTTAATCAATAAAATATAAATATAACAACCCTTTTGGAACTAAAGTCTCCACTCTTTGAAAAATGCGTAGCTTCACTAATTCATGCTTCATCATGAATATCTAAACATGGCGACCCTTTTCATAACTGAAGTTAACACTCCATGCGCCATACTTCACAAATTAATGCTTCATCAAGATATGGCGTCCCTTCTTGAACTTCAGTTGACACTCAATGAAGCGCCATCTTCACTAAAAATTCACAATTGCAACCAAATTCGCCATGCATGTGAACTCCAGTTGACATTCACTGATAATCTTCAGTTAAGTGGACATGCAATTAAGTTAACTCAACATGCAAGATAGTTAACTGAACATGCAAACTAGTTAACTCGACATGCAAACTGAAAGATCACTCCACATGCCAATATACGAACTGAAGATGACAACCCAGAAATCGTTTAGTCTAACTACAGTCAGAACTCCAGTTAAGGCGTCCATTCAACTCGCTTTCGAAAATTCAACTTTGAACTCTCAAGCGAATTCCAGACTTAGCCAAATTTCATGAAAATTTAGGCTAAAACCTTTGCCGGGACCTCTGTTCATCCTCTGACACTGGTTGACTGACTTTTCCGATTGGCTGGCTGACAGGTGCATTGTAGAGCTCAGTAAGAACTGATCAAAAGATATCTTGAGACTGCACGTCATAAAACTGACATCTAAAGGCTCAAAAATCCAAGCGCCTTTTTCAAAAGCTGCGCTTTTCCTCAGACTTAGTCAAATTTTGACTTCTGCATTTCGTACGAAGGGAAAAATAATTCCTTCATAACTTTCATTTTATCAACTTTCAGGACTGGATCTCAGGTTCACTGCAGAGCTGACTTCATTCCGAATGACAGCTGCAAAGGCACATTTCCCCAGAAAACATCATTTGAGGGGTGAAAAACAAGGGCGCCTTTTTGAGAAACTGCTCTTTTCATTCCAGACTTAGCCATTTCTGGAACTGGCTAGAATATCACAAAAGCTCCGACTGCAAGCTGCTAAGTCATCCTCTGAACTGACGGAGACAGGCAACGGAAAGCTGAACGTAACACGGACACATTGAATATTTGATATCATCAGAAAGAAAGCATTAAAGGCCTGAAAAGCTCAGGCGCCTTTCTCAAAATGTGCTCTTTTGCTTTTTCCTCTGACATTCTGACTAAGATTTGACCCTACGTTCGACCTCAGGTTCAAGCACTTCAGCAACTCAGATTCACCCACTGACGGATGCGTCGCGAAGCTCGAACAAACGTGAGACAAACATCTTGGACGACATTTAGCCAAAAACCTTCATTTGGCACCTCAAAAACA